>OV725079.1:167400314-167600314 GCA_928085145.1 Nezara viridula
GATAGACAATTACACGCTTGGAAGAACCAGACAAGTAACATGGTATATTAAAAAAATAAAATTAAAAAAATCAATCGCAGCGTATATAAATTACCAAATTTATTAATTTTCATTGCTTGAATAATTTAATGTTCATTAAAGTTCTATTTTTATTATTGTAATTTTTTTTTCTCTTTAACTATTTATCCGCACCTGTCATGGTGTTGACAATCAGCAGATGTGTTCTGATGATGAGGATAGGCATTAAAGGCATGAGGAAGGATAGTACCCAGCAGCACCTCTTCCTGGTCATTATTTATTTTTTGATTTAGGTGAGAAGATCTCTCATCCAGCTCCTTTTTAATCTCCTCCTGATGGGCATGTCAGTCGTAGCCATGTCGTTATAAATCTGTTTGTGTGTCCGTGTAGTTTGAGATGAAAACGAGAGTAGAGAGTACGTATGTGTTGGTCTATAGTTGGTTGTCGTAAGTCGTTATGTAAAGTTTTGTTGTTGACGTACCAGGGAGCTCCTGTTATAAGTCGTAAAATTTTGGATTGAAATGACTGTAGTTTTTGTAAGTGCGTCTTTTTTGCCGAACCGTAAATCTGAGAGGCGTATGTCCAGATGGGTTTGAGTAGGTAAGTGTATGTATTTAGTTTTTGTCGAACTTTCAATTTCGATTTAGAAAAAAGTGAGTACAGTATTTTCAGTCGCTTGTTTAAGGTCTGTCGTTTCATTTTGACGTGTGGGCCCAGGTCATCCTTCTGTCGAATATTAGTCCCAGGTAACGTACTGTGTTTGTCTGAGGAATTTGGTTCTCTCCTATATAAACTGGTGGGCACGTTTCTCGTCGAAGTGTAAATGTTATATGTTATGACTTGTCATGATTTAATCTTATTTTCCAAAGTGAGTACCAATTTTGTAAAGTCAGTAAATGATTTTGTAAATTCATTGAGGCTAGTCTGGGGTTATGGTGTTTTATTAAAATTGTTGTGTCATAAGCGTAGGTGGCCGTCAATTTTTTTGGAGTTGATAGGTATGTCATGCGTATATATAATGTAGAGTAAAGGAGCCAGTGTTGATCCTTGAGGTACTCCTGCTAACACTGGTCGAATTTCTAGGCGTTGTCGGACAGAGAAAAATCTGTCGGAAAGGAAAGATTGCAGAATGAGATAATATGTATGAGATAGTAGTTTCTTGAGTTTAAAGAGAAGTCCCTGGTGCCAGACTTTATCGAATGCCTGGGCAACATCCATTATTGTAATTAAATTATAATTCATTTTTAAAAGTAATTGTTTTGAATTGTTTAGTTTGCAATTGCATTAAAGAAAAATAAAACATGTAAATTTGCAATTGTAAGAAATATGACATGAACTGACCTGTAAAGAAACTACCAACATAACATTCTGATTTTAGTTCTTTATTAGGAGTTCGCAATGCCGCTTCTTTACAGAGATCTAGGAGGAATAACATAATCGAAAAGGAAACAAGATTTAAAACAAGTGGATTTAGATGATCCTGAAGTTTTTTATAGATGGGTAAGTATCGGTTTTATGTTATTGTGTATCGGTCTAAATCGGCAACTAAGGTGGAAAGTTAAGCTGAATAATATCATTTTTGACGATACTCCATATATTTTCATGTTATTAGATATTATATTATTATTATTATATTATTATATTATTGTATTATTAGACATTGATATTTGTTATTAGAGGGACAAGCAATCGTTAAGAGGTCGCGACCCCTCTCCGGACACGAGGATACAGTAAACAATCTAGCCAGTGACCCTTTAATTCTATTAACAGCTTGCCCCTTCCAACTTTGATGCTAAACTGAATTAAATGTTCTCTTCATAAGTAACAGTTAAGGCAATCTAGAAGCTATTTCGTATATAAATAAAAAAACGCTGCAAATTATTTCACAATGGTTTATTATTTCCAAACGGTTATAAATCTAAAGTAACATTATCTTCCAAGTTACAAAGAAAAATAAACAAAAGATGATTCCAATTATTTTTAATCATTAGTAATATGCTAAAAAAAAATAGCACATTACTTCAGTAACACATTAAATTAAAACCAAACCAAGGATATAAGATTTGGAGTAGAACATATAAAAAAAACCGGAGACCATATCGTTGCTCCTAATTGTCCGATTTTAACGATTTTTTTTTCTTTTTTAGGAAATTCCGTTAACTTTTAAAAAACCATTCGATGAAACTTCCTTAATTTTTTAGAAAATATATATACTTTTGAAACATCCTATCACAATATCAACAAAAAAGTATAAACATTTTCAAGTTATTCGGAATTTAATTTTACCATCCCTCGTAACTTTTTTCCCAGCTTCTTTTCGTTGAAGTATATTATATAGCTAAATTTAAAGGGCGTCGAGAAAACAACTTTAGCGAAGTTTCATTAAAATCGGTACATTCGTTTAGGCGCTACAGTCTATAGCCGCCATTTTGAAAGTAAAAGGCGGAAAGTAATGTCGATGAAGGAGGATCATCCTCGGGTGACCTTGGATTTTATATAAAAATTTGAAAAAAATCGGTCCAGTAGTTTCGGAGAAAATGCGCGGACGGCGGGCGGACAAAAAACTTTTTATTCGTTTTTCGAATTCTACGCATCCTGAAACGTTAAGGATTTTGAGGGGGTTAAGTTTTTGAATTTTTTGGTCGATCACAATGGTTGGTTATTGAAAATAATAAACCAAAAATATGTAAAAACCGCGATATCTCTACTAATAGTGCTTTCATTTCGATGAAACTACCTTCATTTTTTAGGAAATTTAAATATCTTTGAAACATCTTATCACAATATCGACGAAAAAGTATAAACTTTTCGACTTATTCGGAATTTAATTTTACCATCCCTCGTAACTTTTTTTCCACCTTCTTTTCGTTGAAGTATGTTATATAGATAAATTTATAGGGCGTCGGGAAAATGACTTAAGCGAAGTTTCATTAAAATGTGTACATTCGTTTAGGAGCTACAGTCTATAGAAAGGCAGCATTTTGAAAGTAAAAGGCGGATAGTAATGTCGATGAAGGAGGATCATCCTCAGGTGACCTCTGATTTTATATAAAAATTTGAAAAAAATCGGTCCGGTAGTTTCGGAGAAAATGCGTGGACGGCGGACCGACAAAAAAAATTTTATTCGTTTTTCAACTTCTACGCATCCTGAAACGTGAAACCTCAAATTTTGAGAGGGGATTAAGTTTTTGGTCGATCACAAAGGTTGATTATTGAAAATAATAAACCAAAAAGTTCCAGGACTAATCCTTTATTATTTTTACTTTCAGTTACCAATATGTTTAATATATAATAATGGTAGGTATTGCGATGGTGAAGGTTTTAGGATTTGAGTTTTTAACGGAAGTACGCGTCTTGAGGTCCCTTGAGTCCTAATATCCAAGCCCCTAAAAACGGTCTGTGTGTATATATGTCTGTGTGAGTGTGTTTGTATGTGAACAGCCTTGCTCAAAAACGAAAAATCGTACGAAACTGAATTGGCGTATTTAAGGTTTGTATATGGCTTTGATGATAAAGCAACTTTTTAGTCAAAATCATGGAAGTGATATTTTATATAATCGATTTAACACATTTTATGACTTTCTCAAAAATGGCTCTAACAATAACTCACTAGGTCTATTTTTCATTATAGGCTTCCATTAAAGTACGTTTATTTTTTTTTATTTGCAATAATTAACCATTTCACAATTAACTGTTATTTAAAAATTATTAAAGAATTTTATAACTAACCAAAAGAGAAATAAGAGATCGTAACGAAGAATAATTGTAATAGAGAGACCAAAGGAATACACGAGCGTGCTCGATCTCACCCGAGCTTGCCCGAATGATTAGAACAAGGTTCCATACACACTATGAGCTTATTGCGGTCTCTGCAGAATGAATGGAATGGAAAGAAATTTCAAAATAAAGAGGAAATCAAAAACCACTAGGATCAGTTTTTTACAATAAACTCCAGACATTCTTTGAACATAACATAATGCAGGCAGTGGAAAGATATATATATATATATATATATATATATATATATATATATATATATATATATAATAATGGTCAATATATTGTAAAGTAAATTTTATATATGTAATACACTGAATTTTATTTCACCCTGAAAACCATAAAGACTTATTTGCCAACCCACAGCGCATTTGAAAGAGAGGTGCTTTAGCCTTCCTTAATCATAATAAATATATTTATAGTACGTTTTGGGTTACATAAATTCTCTTTTGAAACCGGTAGAAAATGAGTCTACACTGTACGATACGTATAACATAATATGTTTTAATATGTATATATTGTAATATGTAATAATATGTCAGTATATTATACTGAATACATTGACATGACTTTTCTGTAACTCCACCGATCTTAGAAAAACGGATACCCAGAAACTAAGCGGTGTAGAACCTAGGTGATTTAATTTATTTATTAATTAATTGATGGGTTAAGGGTAGTAATAATTGGATATTTTTTATTTATTTATTTTTTATTGAATAATAATACAATCAGCCACTGTTGGAGGGCTATAAGTATTAAGGCTAGAAGTTCTCATTCATACAATATATACAAGTAAAAAATAAGTAACTATAAATATAAAAAGTAAATAAATAATACTTATAAAAAATGTAAATCAATAGGAAAAAAAAATAAACAAACAAAATAAATTAAAAACTTCTAAACACATTCATACCTATTATTGGATATTGGAGAAATGTGATGGCTTAAGTCCAAATAGACCTTATTGAAGATATTTTTAAAGAATTTGTTGTATATATTTGTCGCAATTTTATTTTTAATGTTTTCTACCTAGGGTGATGGAATAGGTGACTCATTTTTCTTGAATAATACCCTCATGAATGGGTTCAAAAATAAAATAAATGTAGCAAAAATAGTTTATTAAAAATAAGATATTAATATTGCGACATGAGTCGTAAAACTGTTGCTAAAATCTCTTATATGAATCACGTATTCTTAAACTGCAGATTAACAGCTGATCGGGGGCGATAAAACCAGGCTATAACAAGATCCGTCATGAATATATATTAGAGCTCTCACAGCAGTGTGGCAAAGATCAAGAATTATTAAACTTTTCCAATATAAACTTCAATCATGAACGCCATCTGTCCGTTTAGTCAATAAACTGCATGGTCTCCACCCTCACCAGTTGGTTTAGTAATCACTTCCTCCAGTAAATCTTCAGTCTAGAACAACTTGGATTTTCTATTTTATAGTAAAGTATTTCATAGTATTGGTCAAGAATGTAATATATATACATATACATATATATTCAGAGTCTGGCCAGAGACGGCAGTGAGTAAACATCTACGGAGCGCTTTCTTTCAATTTCATATATTGAGCCCAATTTTGGTTTTTTCTTTCGTTGTTTCTTTTCTTAACAGTGTCATACTATCGAACGTAATCTTTAAAACTTCTTATATTTACGTATTTTCACGCTACTCAACGTAAAGAAAATATAGTGAGAGTGCTACGAGCCTTGTGAGTGTTAAGCTAATAATCCTATTAGTATTAGCAGTTGTTTGCTTGGCGGATCACAACATCAACTTCACTTGACATTAACTGTAAGTTATTTTTTATTATTAAAAATGGTCCAGTGCACGATTTGTAATAACGCTATTGCCCGTGAAGATAAATACAATTTATGTTGTACCAAGTGCAAAGTTATTTATCACGGCAAGTGTTTTAATCTCACAGACAAAGAGATAGAAGCTCAGAGAAGCACAAAAAAAACATGGATGTGCCTAAATTGCGATCAAACTAAGAAACTAAATTTAAACAATGAACCGCCTGTATCAGAAATATTAGCAGCAGTTAATAGACTGGATAGTCATGTTAGTGAGGAAATAAGGGATATGAAGACAGCCCTCGATAAATATGGAGACCTCAGCTTTGAACTGAATGAGAGGTTATCTAAATTAGAAAAACATCTCGAGGGCCAAGCCAAACATTTTGAGGAGATCATTTTGGAAAATAAAGCCCTCAAAGCTCGAGTGGGCGATTTAGAGATCCGCCTGAACAAAACAGAACAGGGTCAATTATCTAGATCGCTGGAGATCCGTGGGATCCAAGTGCGAGCAGGCGAGACGCCCGCGGCTCTGGTGACCAGTATAGCCGCGGGGCTGGGCATCAAGCTCGGAGTGGAGGATTTGGATGTCGTGCAGCGCCGCAGAAGCAAGAAGGATGACCCGCGACCGCCGCCGGTAATAGCACATTTCGTCAGGCAGTCAGTGAGGGACGACCTGATAGCGAAAAGGAAAGTGAAGAGGGATTTCTCGACGCGTGATATCGGGTGGCAGGAAAACGACTGCCACCGAATTTATCTCGGCGAGGAGATGACCCCAACAAACAGGCACCTCTACTGGCTAGCCCGGCAGAAGAGAGCTGCCGGGAAGATAAGATACGTATGGTTCTCTGCCGGCATTGTGCGTTGCCGAAAAGAAGACGGCCATCAAGTAATCTTGATTAATCAGGCATCGGATCTGGAAGTTTTCGCCTGACTGCACAGGTTTCATCTCTTCTTCTCGTTCTTCAAAGTATTTTTTGTCTTCATTGGTGCCCAAATAACATTGAAGATTTTGGTTAAAATTTCTCACAGCTCCAGTTTACTAATTTGTTTATTTTCTTACTCTTATTTCTCTCTTATTTTTTCATTATTCACTTTTATTTTGCTTATCAGTACTTTTCATAATTTTTTTTCAGAATATGATATATGCCTCATTTCCTCTATGCTAATTTCTGACTGTTTCCCATCAAATCCTCCCCATGTCTAGCATCCTAACCACCTGCCACGTTAACTCGCAATCCCTTCCCGCCCATTATGATGAATTCCTGCAGTACTTTTCTCAAAACTTTTTTCACATCATCGCAATCTCAGAAACCTGGCTCAAACCCTATATTCCGTCCTCATCTGTCTCCTTACCTAATTACACCCTCATCCGCCACGACCGGGTCAGCCGGACTGGTGGTGGGGTGGCCATATTTGTCCATGATAGCCTGAAGTCCCGAATCCTTGATTACTCCCCACCCTCCGAACATCCACAAGTGGAGTACCTTCTAGTAGAAATTACCTGTAATAATTCACCTCTCCTTTACATAGTGATCTACCGTCCTCCCCTTGTTCCATTTGATCCGTCCTTAGAATCAACCCTACTCAACTTTGTTCCCCTCTATCCTAGAATAATCATCGCCGGTGACCTCAATACCAATTTCCTTTCTAATTCCAAAGACAAAACCTATCTAGAAAACCTATTTTTTTCCCTCCATCTCTTTATTGTTCCTTTTTATCCTACTCACCACACCCACAAGGCCGACACTTGGTTAGATTTCTTCATTATAGACTCCGAAATAAATCTCCTCTCCTCTTCTCAACTGCCAGTATCCTTCTTATCGTCTCACGACATGATCCAAATAACATATAATATCCAAACCCCTCTGATTCATCCGAGAACCTTCACTTTCCGTCAGATAGACACTCTCACCCGTGAAAAAATACTACCTGACCTTGAAACCTTAGACTTGAACGAAATATATTCCTGCTCCTCCATCGACTCCATGGTTGAGATCCTGACTTCCAATCTCCTCAATATCCTTAACACCCATGCTCCCATAAAAACCTCAACCTTTCGCCGTCGGCCTGCACCTTGGATGTGTCAAGAAATCAAGGATCTGCAGAAGAGGCGTGATGCTGCCCGCAGACGCTTTAGACGTACTAGGCTTACAGATGACTATCAAGCGTTTAGGGTGCTCCGCAATTTGACACAAACAAGAATTCGGCGAGCTAAAGCTTCCTACTTCCATGAAGCCCTGTCATCTGCCCCAGATCCCAAATCTAAATGGCTAATCCTTCGCAAACTTTCCCTCTGTGAACCTTCTAGATCCCCTTCCTCACTGTTCTTTTCCGTTTCACCTGACGATTTAAATTCACATTTTATTTCTGCCTCCTCTACCTCTTCTCTTCCCTCCTCTTCCAACTATGCTCCTGAGTCATCATTTAATGATGATGACTTTTATTTCTCCTACATTTCCCCGACTGACTTACTAACCGCAGTAATGAAATCCCACACCAATTCCATAGGACCAGATGGCATTCCTGTCAAATTGATAAAATTATGTCTCCCCGAAATCCTCCCAGTTCTCCTTTTCATTTACAATTTCTCCCTACAGAACTCAATATTCCCTTCCTCTTGGAAAAAAGCCATTGTACTCCCTTTAAATAAAAAGCCTAATCCATCCTCTCCCGAAGACTTTCGCCCAATCTCAATTCTTTCCAATCTCTCAAAACCCCTAGAAAGATTGGTGCAATCCCAAGTTTCCAATTTCCTAGAAAAGTCTAACCAACTCGATCCTCTCCAATCTGGTTTCCGTCCCGGCTACTCCACACAATCCGCCTTAATCAAAATTACTAATGATGTTCAGACTGCAATAGATAATAAACAACTAACTGTCCTTATACTTCTTGACTTCTCTAAAGCCTTTGATTCCATTAACCATCCCATCCTTTTCAACAAACTAAAATCACTCTCCTTCTCCAATAGCTCCATCTCTTGGTTCCAATCTTTCCTATCACAACGCACCCAAGCAGTCTCCATTCCTAATCAACCACTATCTGCCTACCTGCCTTTATCCTCTGGAGTCGCCCAAGGATCTAGCATATCTCCTCTCCTTTTTAGTTCCTATATCAATGACCTCCATGACTCAATTCTCCATTGTTCCCACCACCTTTATGCAGACGATTCTCAAATATACCTATCCTTTTCTCCCCCTGAGCTATTGGTAGCATTTACTAAGATCCAAGCAGACCTAGATCGAATCTGTGCCTGGGCAAAATTAAACGGATTAAGGTTAAATGCTTCAAAAACTCAGGCCATTGTCATTGGTTCCAAGCCCCTCCTTAGATCCTATACGGACTTTCCCATACTAAACCTTGGTGACCAGCCAATCTCCTTCTACTCCTCTGTAAAAAATTTAGGACTATTTATTGATCAAACCCTCTCCTGGAGTCACCATATTTCTCACATCTCCCGACGGACAGTCTCTACCCTCAAACTATTCCATTGCTTCCGCCATCTCCTACCTCAACATACGCGCAGACTCCTCGTTTCCTCTCTCATCTTCCCCCACTTTGACTACTGCTGTGTGGTGTATGATGGACTCTCGGTGGAGCTCCGCGACAGACTGAAAAGAATAATGAACAGTTGCGTGAGATTTGTAATTGGTGCCCCGAGATACTACCATGTCTCTCACCATTACACTGAGTTAGAGTGGCTCTTCCCCTCCATTCGAAGACAATATTTCCTAGGTACATTCCTCTATCATATCATCAACAATCATCGTCCTTCCTACGCCTACAACCTTCTCCAATTCAAGTCCTCAGTCCACTCCCTCTCCACAAGATCTCGACCTTCCGACCTTTACATTCCTTCTCACAGATCTGCCTCGTTCCAAAACTCCTTTATTGCACGTTCTGTTAGTTTCTGGAATTCCCTTCCAATCAAAATTCGACATTCTTCATCCTTATCTACATTCAAAACCCTCCTATTCCAATTCCTGTCCCAAAAACAGTCAGGCACCAGCTAATCTTTTATGTAAAATTACACATTATATATAAGACCATATTCACATATAGCTCATGACCTGAATACTTATTATAGATTCGACTTTCTTTTTCTCTTTTTTTTTTTTTTTTTCTGTTTCAACAGAAACAGATTTTACTGTTAAGAAGAATATACACTTATTTTTTCTGTATTTTTTATTTTTTCTAAAAGGGTTTATTTATGTTTTAACATCGTAAATAGTTTTAAGTATCTTAGTATGGTTTCAAGAGTTTTTTATATAGATTTTTATATTTTATTTTGTATATAGTATGTATAACCAATATTTTTTTTCTTTTCTTTTCTTTAATGACCTATCATTATCTTAATTTGTTATGTTTGTTTTTATCTGGCCAGATGTAAAATTTTAATTTCTGTACTTTTTTGTTATTGTGAAGGGACTTCGTCCCAGAATAAAATTATTTTTCTATTCTATTCTATATATATCTTGTAACAAGTACTTTTTAAGAATACTTCATATCAATATTTAAGTATTCGTTTCTTCAAGCGAGGAAATAAGAATCCTAGAGGCAAAGGAGAATGTTAACGCTCAATGCGTTTTAATAAAAAAATAAAAAAATGAAATCAGCTGTTAATTGTTAACGTGCTCTTTAGTTATAGTATACAAACTAGGTTGTTCATGTGGAATATGTTTTCGAATTCATAGCCGGAGCTACGAGGAGGGGAGCTTTCGGACTGAAGTTCCCCCCTTGAAATGGTAAAATATAACAATTTTGTATGAAAAAAAAATATCTCGTGAAGTATTATTGTTCGTATAATTACATTAAATGGACTTCAAGGGTTACTTAAACACCACTTCAAATAGGTAGTTTCTTTATTTTTTTTTCAAAGTAATTATCGTTATATATATGAAACAAAAATTCAGGGCTGTAGCCTCCCTCCAAAATTAAATCCTGGATCCTCTAGTGATCCGAACCTTACCTACTTACAAGTGTAAGGTTTAAATGTAAGTGTAAGGTTTACAAGTGTTAGGTTTAAATTTTAAGCTAGTGGACTTCGTAAAATAAATTCCAACAAATCCCATCAAATCACCTTTACCCTCCGTCGTAAACCTATGACGTCTTGTCCTACAGTAACTTTCAATAATACTCCACTTATTCCTGTTGAGCAAATACGCTACTTAGGACTCCATTTGGATAAACGTCTTACTTGGAATCCATACTAGACTGAAACGACAAGAAACTGCTCGACGTTTCCGACTGCTCCAACACTTACTAGACAAACGCTCCAAACTTTCTATTAATTAAAAAAGACTTATCTACATAAGTATAATAAGACCTATATGGACATACGGAGTTGAGCTTTGTGGCTCCACCAAACCATCGAATTCCTATCGTATCCAACCCTTACAATCCAAAATCCTCCGTAAAATCCTTAATGCTCCATACTTTGTCACAAATAAAACCATTCATAAAGACCTTAATGTACCATATGTCGCTGATTTAGCTCGAGCCAGATATCTATCCTTTCATGATAAACTTCAGTCCCACCCAAATCCGCTTGTTTCCACTCTTGCTTCTTTCTTTATTCCTGATAATCCTCCTAGGCGTCTGATCTTCTTACTTAAAATTATTTAGAGATTGCTACCACTGGGTAGTATCTCTTCAAGCCTGTACATATCATTATTTATATTTGCGCATATTTACTAGTTGTATTTGTATACAGTTGTAAATTCCATTAAATAAAAAAAAAAAAAAAAAAGCTAGTGGACTTCGTAAACAAATGGAGTCTGACTGGATCCTTTTTCTGGAGACTAAGGGACTGGTTATCCAGTGCGAGTTGCTGACTTGACAGTACTGACAGTAGCTCGACTCGCCTCTCCCGGTAAGTGCGAGCTGCAGGCAAGAAAATAGATAGCTATTGCATCTGTGTACTCGCACCAGTTCTTCGCAAATGTTGTGCTGTGTACTATTATGCCGCATGTGTGCAACTTTGCCTTAAAGCACTTATCTGATCACAGTTCATATCGTTATAAAAGCGATATCAAAAATACTATGTACTTATATACTCCGAGCTGAATATGATAACAAAAAGAAGAAGAAAGCCAGAACGATTCTGGTGAGGAATTAGATAGAAAGGAAAGGAGCAACGGATATTTAAAGAAATATAAAATGGAGATCTTCGAGAATATAAAGCACTCCATCTATACGTTATTTTTTGTTTTTAAAACCAACACAGCACAAAAAAAAAAAACTTTTAGCAAAACGAAAAAAATGCACTGGCGTGGTCCTTCTATGGCGTAAGAGCTACTGTGATTTCGCAATAATGCAAGCTCCTTCCGGGTTGGTGGGGAAAGCCGAGAGGCTAGTCAAAACAAAAAACTTAGTATTAACTCGTGTAGCGTATTCTAAATCTGATATTTTGGGTGTTTTAGGGGAGTGTAAATTAGTTCATGTATTCTGTTGCAATTTAATTGTCTAAATCACATTGTTTTAAAAAGAACATGAGTTTTTTTTTATGTAAACAAGTTTTTGGATAATTTAATAAATGAATTAAAAGATTTATTTTGAAGTATATTTCCTCTATATAAACTTGTGTATGTAACAAATACACAACATTCCGTTAATTATCTAAATTCACTTGTTCCCTCACTGATTGTTCGAAGTTTTGATAGGAACAACGCACATATGTATTTATATAATATATATATATATATATATATATATATATAATATATATATATATATATATATATATATATATTGTATATATATACATATATACAATTATTATTATTTGATTTTATCTATAATACAAATTTTATTATATATATATATATATATATATATATATATATAATATTATATATATATATATAGGGTGTCCCGTAAGTAGAGGGAAATATTTAAGAGGTCAATAGTAGACATCAAGATCTACAAGTTCAAATAAACAATTGCCCAATATTTCTATTAGAAGGGTAGGATATTTAAGATTTGTGTTTTTTTTTTTTAAGCGAGTCACTTTTTTTTTTTTGTCGTTTCTTCTTGTTATTGCGCTACGGATTTTTATCAATTTCTTTTAAAATGAAAAATGTACGTATTGTATGTCCTTGTATGATAATATGAATAATATAAGGCCACTCCTATGAGTTTGTTTTATTATTTTCCTATGTGCGAACCATTCCTGAAGTTTGTTCCGTTCCTTCGACTCTCTATATAGTAAGTATTATTAATACTATAATAACATAATATTATATTATGATATTATAATAATATGTTATAAGTTCTCTCTTCAACTTTAGCGGTTTTTATATTATCACTCTTATAATGATTCGATATATAGCGAATGTTGGAGGAATCGATTCAAAGTAATACGAGGCTACAGTAGGGGATTTGATAGCTGTACCTCGCCAGGATTTTTCCCTCTCTGTTATATTGTGCCTCGTATTCTCAAGGGTCAGGGGTCAATCTCGATATTAATAGTTCATTGATTGAATTCAATCTCATGCTTCAGGATTACACTTCGTCCTCAAACATGTATTCTTTTGTTTGTTTTATTTTTTTAATATACCTTTTGTCCTGCTATACTTTTATTTCAACTGTGGTATTCAGTAATATTACAGTCACCTTACATGCTTCTATATTTTCGTTTTAGTAATAAACTATACAATAAAATAGGAAATGAATAAATTTATTTATTTTTATTGAAGTCAAATATTCTACATATCGTGGATGATAAATATTTAGGACGCAGTCATTATAAACTTTTTATTAGTTCCGATGTTTCAACCCAAACATGTGAGTCATCATCAGGGCTGAAAATTTTTAATTTTAAACACAATCAGAGATTAAAGATTATACGACCGATAATAGTAAATAATAAACTATAGTGATTGATGGTAAATGAATTTTAACTGATATTAAAATGCACAATATTACAAAGGAAATATGTTAAAAGTAATACGAACTAAAAATAATGAATATAATCCATTTATAAAATATTGTAATATTTTCTCTTACTAACCGTGGTTCGAGCACTGAAGGCTTTCAAGTAGTGACTCATTTGGTAGGTAAGTGAAAGGGACGGAGGATGATTCCCTAGAATCGGTGATTCCCTAGCTGTGCATGGTAGATAGATAATAAATTTGACATTAATTTTAACCAAAATGCTATATTATGAAAGTTTTTTATAAAATTGAATTTGGACTGTTTTTGTGACATGATTGTTATAGAATTAAATAAAAATTAGTTTGCAGGATCTTGAAATTGGCTCCTGAAGCCGAAAGGTCGAATAAATATTTCATGATGTGACAACTGTGTATATTTGGTGACGTTAGGCCTAATATTTTTTAATAAAACTTTTTTATAATTGCAATTTAACAATATAAGAAACTAAAGTTGAAGTTATTAAAGTTATTTTAACAAAAAAAATGAGAACCAAACTGACTGGCAGCCAAGAAAACTGTCTAGTCCTAGGAAGGAGTAGCTTCCACAACTGTCGACTTGCTGAAGAATCCTGACATCGCAATTTATTAGGATTCCTCTCGATTCATTAGGCCGGGGGTGGGAATTCGGACCTTCCCTCCGCCACTCTTGATGAAAAACTTTACCGAAACTTGTTAAATAAACTTAATAGAGAGGGACCAGGAATTAAGGAGTTTTTTTTTTCTCTCTTTAAATTCGATACTTCTCGATTAATTTTATTCAGTTCTTTGCTCTTTCCATAGACTTTATCAATTCCTGATTCCGTTTTCTTCATTAATGGCATATTTTATTTTTTAAACAAATCAATTTAAGGTATTACTTGAGAATGTCAAAATTAGTCAAGTTTCTCAAAATTAGTAAGTTACTATTTATCGAATACAGAAAAAAAAAACGCTGCAAATTATTTCACAATGGTTTTTTTATATTCAAACAATTATACATCTAAAGTAACATTACCTTCCTAGTTACAAAGAAAATAAATAAAAGGTGATTCCAATTATTGGACTAAACTTTTTTTTAATCATTAGTAGTATGCTAAAAAACACATTAAAAATTTAAAAATCAAAGAAAATATAACATTTGGAGTAGAACATATAAAAAAAAACCGGAGACCATATCTTTGCTCCTAATTGTCAGATTTTAACGATTTTTTTTTGTTTTTTTAGGAAATTTCGTAAACTTTTAAAAACCTGTAATAGAATATCAACAAAAAAGTATAAACTTTTCGAATTATTCTGAATTTAATTTTACCATCCCTCGTAACTTTTTTTCCAGCTTCTTTTCGTTGAAGTATGTTATATAGATAAATTTAAAGAGCGTCGAGAAAATGACTTTAGCGAAGTTTCATTGAAATCTGTACATTCGTTTAGGAGCTACAGTCTATAGCAAAGCAGGTTTTTCGGCCGCCATTTTGAAAGTAAAAGGCGGATAGTAATGTCTATGAAGGAGGATCAACTTCAAGTGAGATCTGATTTTATATCCAAATTTGAAAAAAATCGGTCCAGTAGTTTTGGAGAAAATGCGCGGACGGCGGACAGAACAGTGGGCGGGGCACTTCTCATTAGTTTAGCTCTTCAGCTTAAGGTAAAAAAAAAAGAAAAAGGATTCATGAAATCAAAAAGCACATAGACTGATTGGTAGAATACGATCGCCTCGGCTGTCTGCTTCAATCTTAAGAAGATAGATTTTTTCAATATTTCCGAATTTTATTTTTGTTTTCTTTACATTTATGTTCTTTTTTAAACATACATTATTTTATTATGAAATTATGATTGAATGTTTTGTATATCGCAAGATTATTTCATGTTTTCAGTGTTTTTTTAATCTAATTTCATTAAATGTATTTGATTTAATGACTTATTTATTGTATATATATATTATTTTTCTGTATAATTTATTTTATTTATTGTATTTATCTCTGAACACTATTATAAATGTCCTTTAAAACAGATTGTAATATTTTTCAATAAATAAGTTAAATAGAATAAAAAATTTAATGAAATTAAATACCGAGCATTTCGGCCAAAATTAAACTGTTTCTTTTTTACAGTTTGAAATAGGTTCTAAAATCTTATAACTTTGCATTTTAAAGTTATTGGGAAAGATTAAACCTTCCACTATACTTCCACAATCTAAATTTTATGGAAATTTATTAGGTTTAGGAAAACAATAACAAACTAATTTTATGAGAATAATAAAGGTTAAACCACAATTCTCAACAGAGCTTAAACCTGTCTTAATAATAATAACTTTCAGGAGCTAATTAGGTGAAAATATCATAAAATACAACAATATTAATAATTTTAAAATTAAGATACTCTTTCGACGGATAATATCGGTTTTATAATGAATATAATAATATCGAATAATTATAATGAACAATTTGGTGACATTTGCCTGACAAAAGAAGATGATCAAGAATTAATTAAATTACATGGTTATCGAACATTGAAATTAAAATAATAGAAAGGCAGTAGTTAACATTTGAATTATAGATAGATGTACATGAGCGTCTTCACATATAAACAATATATATATATATATATATATATATATATATATATATATATATATACATTGTATATATATTATAATTTAACAATATATATTATATATAGACTGGCATCTCTAATAACACAAAAATATTATTCTTGCATTAATTCGGAATATTGATTGTTACGGAGATGGAAAAATAAATGGAGGTTAAGGATGAGGATTTGCTTACGGAAGTAGATGGGGAATTCCAAAACAATCTAGCACGTACGATAAAGGATTGTTTAAAGGAAACAGTTCTATAAGAAGGGACAAAATTGTTTGAAGGCTCTGGGGTCTCGAGTTGAACGAATGGGCCGAGGAGCAAGGACTAAACACATCAAGAAGGAAGGCGGTTTTTTTGGTTGTAAAGTTTCGGAAAAGGTAGAAGTACAGGAGATATTGCCGTCGAAAAACTGGATAGAGCCCCTGGGGGCTCCAAAGATAAATTTACTGAAACAAATCATCAGTCTTATCAATAAGTCGTTTCAATTCAGATTCAATTATAGCTGTGACTTATTGCTTAGGTATTAAACTAGAGCGATATTTTCCAAATCTAATCTCATGACTAAATTGTTACTTTAATGTACATGCTGAAGCTTTGCCCATTGTTTGAGTTGAATAGACTATATTGATTATATTATATTGTGTATATGCGTATGAACATGATTCGCTCATACATCGAATGCATTATGGAGCACGATAGCTATTTAATTCGAGAGTTCTCCCTGGGGCATATTATTACATTGCAATTTAATAATTAAAGGATATCGGGACAAAGACAAAACAATAATTTAGGCCGGTGCCGAACTGACAGTGACAAATGGTCTGAGGAGGAGACAATGGGACAGCGGAGGCCGCAGGAGCTAACAGACAAAGGACACGATGAGGAAGAAGGATCAGGAGCGATGAAACATCAACAAACTGGCGCGGCTCAGATATTGCTGCCTTTCTCAATCTATCCTCAGGATTCTTCTCCTTGTTTCTGAAGATATTTATTTTAAAAGTAGTAATTGTTTTCTGGCTAAGATTTGAAGTTACTGTTATATTATTTTTGCTTTCTAACAAACAAAAAAAGGAGAATTCGTATTTTTTTTTTGTCTATTAAATATGTATTTGCTCCTGTCAACAATAAGTTGACAATCAGCAAATGTGATGGCGATAATGATAAAATGACATGACAGGCATGGGGAAGGAAAGTACTCAGCAGTACCTCTTCCCTAACTTGTTCCATTTACTTAGGTTGTCTAAGGAAGGAGATCCCTCATCCAACGCCTTTTTAGTCTCCTGTTCATGTTCTGAGGTATGTCAGCTGTGGCCATGTCTCTTATAAGTCTGTTATTATGTCCGTTTAAATTAGTGTAATATCGTTGATATAGGGTCGTTATATGTTGGTCAACTGTTGGAAAGTGGAGGTCAGTATGTAGAGTTTTATTAGTCACGTACCAATTCGTATTAAACCAGGAATTGAAAAAAGTTA
The DNA here is from genome assembly GCA_928085145.1 of Nezara viridula. Taxonomy (NCBI): domain Eukaryota; kingdom Metazoa; phylum Arthropoda; class Insecta; order Hemiptera; family Pentatomidae; genus Nezara; species Nezara viridula. Next base: position 167,417,897 of record OV725079.1, read on the forward strand.
ATTAGTGGGTAAAGTTTTTTTTTCGTTTTTCTGTTGGCATTTTATACCATATAGTTGGCATTTTATTTTGTAATCTTCAGCTTCCTCTATTATCCTGCTCCTTCTTTGCCTGTATTCGGCTATTTCTTTCCAGTTATCTTCATGCAGCTCTATTGCATCTTTGTTAATTTGATCAATTCATTGTTGTTTAAAGGCTTCCTAATGGATAGCTCCGAGCTACATGGCCACCCATCTTAACTCCTTGCCTTCATATCGTAAGACATTGATTAATTAGTTTCTGTAAGCAATTATTTATTGGTCACATGGGGTAGGGAGGAAGCGTTAGCATGGATGGTAGTAGATATTACTGAAATATTGATATTTTTCTCCCAATATTCGACATTTTACTGTTGGTAGTATCTGTTTCAATATTATAGACTATCAATATCGTACCTTTGATATTTTAATTTAAAAATTAAAATTAAAACTATCGTTTACGGAAAGCTTCAGGAATTATACATGAAACTTTAGGAAAAATTATATTCTTCTTGCCGGTTTCATACAGAATGTAGTGCAAAGTAGAGGAAAATACTGATACTTCGATAATATCGACTATTGAAGGCCATCTTTAAGTAGAATTGAATGCCGCGCGTGGGACCTCCTCACAGAGTAAAGTCAATTTGACCATTTTTTTTACCAAGGTTTTTTTTAAAATTAAAATATTTTTTACTTTACTCTCCAAAAATCGAAAATGATTTTCAAAAATGAAGATAACATTTTTTTTACAAAAGGTTTATGATGGAAATCATTTTTATACTTTATATTTTCTTATGATTTATTTTATGCCCAAAAAATATAAATTTTTTTTTTTTAAATGACGATAACCATTTCTTTTTTCTAATATTCTAGGTAAAGAATATGTACATACATTCGCATTTTTATGAAGGAAATAATACCCAAACTATAATCATAGTAATTTATAATAATTGTAATTTATTTATCTATAGAACATCAAAAGTATTACACATTAAAATAAATAAAAACGCAGTAAAAATAGTAGTAAAACAAATCTAAACTTCACTACTAAAAATATGACCTATTTCAATATTATCGATATCGCCCCTTCGATATTTTTTTAATTTATTTACTTTTATTTTATTTACCTTTAAATTTGCCACTGCTTTGTAACAAAAAAAAACAACATTAAAACATAACTTAAAAAATCAAGCAAATGTGTTGGCGTTTATTCTATCTTCTTGTATTCTTGATACTTGGTTGACTTGTCAGTAGAAGATCTCTAGACCACTGCCTTTTTATTCATCGAGACCAGATAACAAGGAGGAAGATAAAGATAGAACGAGTGGATTTGGATGATTGAGAGTAGAAAAATGAAATGTTGTGTAGGTAGGATTTTACTTTTGGTATGTTCATGTCTGTGTGTATGGTGTGATTTGAAATAAACCAAGGAGCATTGAACATTTTACGAAGTATTTAGGATTGTGTAGTTTGAATTTTGTTTATGTTCATGTGTCTTGCGGAATCCCAAAGTTCTGCTCCTTATGTCCGATTAGGTCTTAGTATGGTGGTGTAGATTAGTCGCTTGTTTAGTAAGTTTGTTTGTGAAACCATTTATTCAAAAATAAAAATTAAAACTATCGTTTAAGGAAAACACAAGGAATTATACATGAAACTGATCGTTAGAAAAAAAATGATACCCCTCTTACCCGTTTAATATAGAATGTAGTGCGTAGTAGAGGAAATTGTCGTTATTTCGATAATATCGACTATAGAATTGAATAGCGCGTGTTCTCACAGTGTAAACTCAATTTGCCCAAATTTGTTAGTTAGAACCTTCTCCAACCAAGGCCACGCATTGTCAGAGAAATCTGCTTAGGATGGAAATAAATTAGCATTTCGCTGAATACTATCTGTGGGTAAATGGAAGACGTAATTGGTTTAGTAGAAATTTTTGGAAAAAAACTGAGAATAGAACTAGATCAAGGACAGGAACTAGAAAATTAATTTTATTCAGGAGTATAGAAGAATTGATATTTTCATTAATTAATTTAAAGAGGAGAATAACATATTTTTTAATGGGCCTATGTGCTAGAGAATTAATATTTACATCGATATTCATATTTCCAAAAATGTTTATTATATCGATGAAAATATCAAAAATCGATATTTCATGTCTCGATAGTTATAGAGGATATTATATTAACGATAGTTATTAGAGCCAAGTTATATGAATTTGTTTGCTCTCGGGAAGGAATTATCTCCTACGTAGCTTCTATTATTGGGGTGGCTTAATTAGTTAAAGGTTATTACTATATGGTTTAAACTCGACCAACACTCCGTAAACACTGAAATATTTTTAGCAGTATGCACTTTTTTCATAAAAGTACGATAAAAATTCGTTTGAAAATTCTATCTAGTTTTAATGGATTTTTTTTCTGTTAAATGATATTAGGTTTTTCAAAATTATTATAAATTAAAAAAAAAATTATCACTTTTCATTACGTTAATGGTTTTATACGTTTTTGGAATCAAAATACTCAGATTCAAAATTTTGCACAACCGTAATACTTTGCCTTTTTAAATATTGCATATGTAGGATAAAAAAGTATAAAAATGTACATACTAAAAAATATCGCGGGGCTACTGCCTTCTTAACCTTCTTGGAGGATAGTAGGGATGGGTGATGCTACTAGCGAAAGTGCAAGGAGATTTGGATCATATATAAGTTCTGATGAAATTCAGAGAATTTTTGTGGGATAAGCCCTAGGGGAAATGGAATGTTAATGACATTGTGTAGGGTTTTGTTGGTTACATAGAACGGATCACTGGCTATTATTCATAGGATTTTGGCCTAATGTGTTTCATGCTAGAAAATTTTCCCACAGTTCTAATCCATAGCTCGAAATATGTTTCAGGAAGATTTTGTAGATTAGTTGTTGATTTTCAATTGAATAATTATATTTTTAGAGTTTAATTCCATTGTCACTCCTTCGGGAGAGCATTTTGTTATATAAATTAGATCAATAAAGCTATATTTTTATCATTAACTTTTTTATTAATTAGTCTAGTAATTATTCGAGGGTATCCTTTCCACTATTTCTCGCAATTCACGTAGTTATGAATAATTGAATTAATAATTTACTTTAATATAATTTAAACAGAGAGGAAGAGTGAGTGAGAGAGTAAGTATTCTCAAGGATACAGGTAATGATCTGAAATATCAAAACAAAGGGCGAAGGATTCCGTCAACTAATTACTAGACTGACTAATAAAGAAGACGTCCTGCAACTAACGAAGTAAACAAAAGACAAGCAGCCGCTTCTAGTGCCCTCTGTAGCCCCTCTGTGTCAGCTAGTTCCGCCTTCACTATTTAATTTTATTTAACCTTTTTTAAATGGAAAATGTCACAACAAATTAATTATTTTATTAAAGTATATTATTTTAATTATTAACTGAAATTATACATAGATTAAAAATAAATAATTCTATCAATTATGAAAATATTGTTCGAACTTCTTTAGTTATTATTAAGGTCCTGATTTGTATAAAAAAATTTCTCAAAGAGTCCAAAAATTTAAGTCGTACAAAATCTTTTGTTGTGATATTGAACCTACTTTGATGTATTTATTTACTGTATGTAATGAAAGAGCTTGTTGGCTAAATATTCATGGTAGTAGCTAGATACAAGATATAAGCCAAATACCGTTACGGATAGTGTAAAAGGTCGTCTGTCAAAATTGAGTTTTTTTACAGAACATTATTTCTTTTACGATTATTTCTTTATAATTTATTACCATAATTTCATATTTTATTTTCCCATTTAGCAGACTATTTGTAGCAGTTGCAGACTACAAAATTACTAGGTATATAATGAATGAAATGAATGAAAAAATGATTTTATTCTGTGACTACTGTACCCTAAGAATAATAACAGAGTTACAAATTTATGTATCTTAGTCTGACATAGTAAAAATACCAACTAATTTATTGTTAATTGTTATTTCAATTGTGCAATGGATTGAAATTAAACATTGTATAGATGCAAGTAATTTTACATGTTAGTGGAAGTTTGAGTGTGGAGTAGGTGCTGGAACAGGAGTTGTTTGGAGGAATTTGTGGATGAGGATTGACGCTTGGAGGTAGGAAGTGAGTTCCATGAGGAAGCAGCACGAATGACGAAGGATTTGCTGAAGGAGGAAGTTTTATGAGAGGGAATATATAAGTCTACAGGTTGAGACCTAATATTGAGAGAATGGATAGAGGAGCGCAGAGTAAGGATTTCCAGGATGTAGGGAGGGTTTTTGGTTCTGAAGACTTGGAAAAGGAAAACGCCTAGAAGGAATTGTTGTCGGGAAGTAGGAAAAAGCCACTTCAACTCGGTGTACCATAGTGAAACATGTGAACGTCTGGGGATCCCGAAAATGTATCTTATGAAACAATTCATGAGTCTCTTTAGTCTCATTTCCAGCCTGGCAGATAGCCCTCCATACACCAAGCAGCCGTAGTCGAAGTGGGGGAATATTAGGGAGGTTACGAAGAGCTGTCTGGTTTTTAGAGGAATACAATCACGGAATCTTAGGAGTTGTTTAATGACAGTTATGGATTTTCGGGTAATCTGGGAGATATGGTTATCCCAGGAGAGGTTCTGGTCAAAGGTTACTTCTAGGTTTTTGACTGTATGGAAAAAATGTATGGCATGGTTATTGAGGTAAAGTAGAGGAAAGTAAGGAAGGGAGCTGATGAGATGTCTGGACCCGATGATAATAGCCTTGGTTTTATCTGTATTATATAAGTAACAATATTTTTTTCCAGTGATATATTCTCCCATTTTTTCCCTACTCAATTATATCATTACGTATAACGTTTCGGGATCCACTTATATCCCATATATTATAGTGTATAGTATACAAGATGGATTGTAATAATTGTGAAGCGACATACATTGGTGAAACAAGATAAAATATGGAAAAAAGAATGAATCAGCTTCTTAATGATACAAAAAATAGTATAACTGATAACAAAACAACCTTAGCCCATCATAGCATTACTAACAGACATAATTTCAACTTAGTAAAACCACAAATTTTATATAAGGAAACACACACAGGAAACACAGCATGCAGAGAAAAATAATAGAGTCAATATTCATCATTAAATATAATAAAACAACTATTAATTTTAAAACCGATGCGGCTAAAATAGGGAGTCACTGTACTTATTTTATAAATAAATTGGATATATAAAATTAAAAATAAGAATTGGAGTTTGACCCCTTGCTTAAAGTTTAATTTTCAGTATCTGATTAGATGCTCCCTAGAGGAGACAGTAATATATTCAACATTGTATAGTAATGTATTCAACATTGAAAATAATAAAATACATATAATAATAGTAATAATTAAATAAATAATAAATTTAAAATCACTACATTTTTAGCAATAAGACAAAAAATAAAACAATTTATTAAGATGACAAGTCTTATGGAGAATTAAGAAGATGCAGGATACTTGTAAGATTGGCAAAATAAAATAAAAATTAAATTATTGTTGTTTTTATCAGTATTGATAAATGCTTTATTGTTCATATACAATTGTTAATAGTTGTAATTTCTAGTCTGAAGATGGGACATAAGTGGATTCTGAAACGTTATATGTAACGATATAATTGAGTGGGGAAAAAAAAAAAATTCTTACTCATATACCTAGAAAAGAACTATCTCCCTTAGGATAAATGAAGAAATTACAAAATTGCATTTTTAACTCAGAGTGAATTAACATGTAAAATTGTTACACACGACCCTTTGCAGGAAAATTGGAAAAAAGAAGATCTTTATTTTCTTTGTTTGTTTTTAAATAGTATTAAAAATATAAGATTAACTGTCGATGAAGGGTTTTGCAAGTAATATTTAGGAGTATTACAACTTTATTTACAAAAATAGATTGTTTGCTCTTTAATTAACATGTTTAAGGACTGAATCGGCAGAAACTTATAGAAACTGAATCGGAGAAAATTATTATTGACCTACGCTCTAGAGATGGTAAGAAAATATAATATAGTCGAAAAAGTTGATTGGAATAGTTGCATTTTAAGGATTATTATCCAGCTCGGAGCCTGTCATCCAGGTAAATATTCACCTAACCATTCCTTAATAACACTACCTCCATCAATTGTATTAATAAATTGTATTATCCATTGTAAATATTGTATCAAACCCTTAATTCCTATCTTAAATCTGTATCCATTATTTTATTCTGCCATATCACATTTCTGTTGTAAATATTCTATCTATCATGATCTAATCCCTAACTTACCACTATGGTTCTTCATTTCATTTATGTGTGTATTATATTTAATTACTTCTCTTTTATTACTATAATTTGTTATATACACTTTTTTGATTATAATTATTTAAAGTAATGTAATGTATCTGTATTTTGTTACTTGAACTAATCTATTTCAATATGCCATATGTCGCATGATTGTACGCGTAGAAATATATGCACCCATTACAGGATTACTGCAATGTGGAAAATAAGAACGTAAATATTAAGTAAGTGAATAAGTAAGATAAGTAAATTTAAAAAAAAAATACTTTCCTATATATGCACACATACGATCACAAAAATTTTCTCGATCGCAGTATATATTACATATATACGTCAGTTAAAGTAAAAAGGCACTACATTTATTGGTGGTCATGATAACTTTAATATTTTTGCCGGCAGCTTTATAATCCGTAAGGATTATCGCTAAGAAAGGAAAACCTAATAAGACAACCATTAAATTGCATTAAATAAAAGCTTACCAATTTAATATGTGAATTGTGTATGAACATATTATAATTAGAACAGATTAGTGACTTACTAGAGGTTCGGTCATTTGATCTGACTATTGTATATTTTAAAAAACTTTACTTTAAGCAACTATATACACACACATACTTCCTATATACAACTTTTATAATACCTTTAACTATATAAAATACCTTATAGTATATTAAAACACCTTTTACTATATATACCTATATATACATACATACTTACCTATACCTTTTACAATACCTTTTACTATATAAAGATACTTTATACTACATTAAAATACCTTTTACTATATATACCTATATATACACACATACCTATATATATCTTTTACAATACCTTTTACTATATTAAAATATGTTTCAATATATATAAACATATACTTACCTATATTCTCTTTTACAATACCTTTTACTATTGTAACCAAGATTAAGAAAGCATTGTAAAACCCCCCCTTCCCAAAAAAATATAACTCTTCTCATAGTATTAATTCTGTAAACATTTCTTTCTGTAAATAGATCTCTTAACCTTTTTTGCTGCTTAATAAAAATATCCAACCTAACTCCTTCTCACCTGAGCTGGCTTGGTAGAATAAATATTTAATGATCGCAAAATAATGGATAAGTACCTAATATCTTCTAGATTAATCTCTTTAGATATAAAAGGCTGGTTAAGTCAGGCGCCCAACAAGTAAATTTCCGATAGAAAATTATATTTACTAAAACTTTTTTTATTATCTTTTTATTTATACTTTTTTACGGTCATACTACATAAAATACCTTATACTATATTAAAATACCTTTTACTATATATACACATATACTTACCTATATAGATTTTTTACAATACCTTTTACTATATAAAAATACCTTATACTATATTAAAATACCTTTTACTATATATACACATATACTTACCTATATAGATTTTTTACAATACCTTTTACTATATATACGGGGAGTGGGGTAGCTCAGTGTTAGGCAATGAGCTTCCAATACAAAGGTCCCGAGTTCGAACCCCGGCTCATGGCAGAAAATTTATTTATCTGTTTCATTGGCCGTGGGGCGACCTTGGGTCAGGAGTCCCCCCTGGGGGCACACCCAGCCTTTATAAAGTGGGTATCCTTAATTCAGTAATTAATTGATGGGGAAAACCTGGCGGTTGAGCGTGATCTCGGTCAAATCACCTCCTTGCACAACCGTTAACCTAGAAACAGTGCTTTCCCTAAATAGTACTGAACCCCAGACCCTACATGGGTTCAGACCCTTGATGGGTTGTAGTGGTACAGGTTTTTACTATATATACACATATACTTACCTATATATATATATCTTTTACAATATCTTTTACTATATAAAAATACCTTATACTATATTAAAATACCTTTTACTATATATACCTATATATACACACATACTTACCTATTTATACCTTCTACAATAAAGAGACTCCGAGGCAGGCTTTTCCCTCCACAGTTGGGAAAAGCAGAACTCTTTCAACCTTGTCACTACCAGTGAGACTTTCCAATAGAGTATTTGATTTATTAAGTAAGTTAATTGTATATATGTAATTTAAAAAAAAAAATCTTTTTTTTTAGTTTTACGATGCAAATTATCTTGTATAATAAATCTTCTACCAAAATTTCTAAGTGAGGACAACAGCATAGTTAGCAGTTAAGTACAGAGGCGGTGTTTAGAGACAGCTTGATGATGGGATCAAAGGGTTCACTGTAGTTGGCACATCTGACACTAGGTGGTGTCACCCAACTCCCTCAGCCTAGCTGTTACATATTTGGCCCAGCAACATTTTCAAACTCCAATATAATCGTGATTTATAAAGAAATTAACAAGGATAAAAAAATATTATATTGTTTATTTTGGTCCTTTTTCTATAATCTTTTCGCTGTTATTTATCTTTTGGTAAATTTAATAAATTAACACAACTCGTGTTTTATTACTATTTATTCATGAACGTTTCGGGCAATCTTTGTCCACCTCTTAAGTAAATATCTCTCAAAATTTGGTTAAGTCACAGTTATTAATAATAAATTTGGTCTATGGCAGTAATCCAACATTTAGGAGATATCATACTGCTGAAGTGGGGGTGTGTAAAGATTCTCCGGAAAGCTCATGAATAAATAGTGATCAAAGACTAGTTGTGATTATTTATCGGATAAAGGCAAAGAAGTATGAAAAAAATTAAATTATTAAAAAAAGAAGAACGACTTGTGGCCAGAAAATAAAATAAAGAATATTAACAAACGATTTTTTTTTTTTGGACTGAGACAAGAACTTCATAAATTCGTATATTATTTTAATAACAATTGTAACTAATGAATAATTTTTTAAATAATCTATTTATTGAATAATAATACAATCAACCACTGCTAGAGGGCTAAAAGTTCTCAGTTGAAAAATTAATATTCAGATCATTTGATAAAATAATTTAATCGACCTTCATGATCAATATTATTTCTATAATTTAAAATAAAACTATCAGAAAGAGGTAAGAAGTCGGTTGGGGTTTGGCTTATAAGTTTTGGTTTATTATTTTCAATACTGAACCATTGTTATCGAACGAAAAATTCATAAACCAAACACCCTCTCAAAATTTGAAGTTTTACGTTTCAGGATACGTAGAATTCGAAAAACGAATACAATTTTTTTTGTCCGTCCGCCGTCCGCACATTATCTCCGAAACTATTGGACCGATTTGTTTCAAATTTGGATTTAAAATTAGAGGTCATCCGAGGATGATACTCCTTGATCGACATTACTATCCGCCTTTTCCTTTCAAGATGGCGACCTAAAAACCTGTGAAACGAATGTACTGATTTAAATGAAAGTCTTCTTCTTGATACCCTTTAAATTTATTTATATAATATACTTCAAGAAAAAGAAGCTGGGAAAAACTTACGAGGGATTTTTTTTTCCAATGAAAAAGAAAACATGAGATAAGTGTCATATTCGGACCATTAAGTAGTGATGGAATGATAGTCTGAATTACCTTAACCTTTTTCTACCTGTGGTATTTGAAGATGAATTGTAAGGAGGGGTGGTAAAATTAGGTTTCGAATAACTCAAAAAGTACACACTTGTATATGGTTATTTAAATGTTTGCGGGATTTCCTAAAAAAACAAAAACAAAAAATCGTTAAAATCGGACAATTAGGAGTAAACATATGGCCTCTAGATGTTTTTATATGTTATACTGCAAAGGTTATGTCCTTTGCTTTGGTTTTGATTTTTGAATGTGTTACTGAAGTAATGAATTTGTTTAGCATATTACTAATTATTAAAAAAAATTGTTTATTATTTATAATAAGTTCCAATAATTGGAATCACCTTTTATTTATTTTTCTTTGCAAATAGGAAGGTAATGTTACTTTAGATGTATAATTGTTAGTAAACAATAAACCATAGTGAAATAATTTGTAGAGTTTTTTTTTGTTGGTGTCTATAAAATATGTATTTGCGCCTATCAACTTATTGTTGGCAATCAGCAAATGTGATGGCGATAATACAGAAAATAATAACATGGTAGGTCTGGGGAAGGAAAGTACTCAGCAGTACCTCTTCCCTATTTTTTTCCAATTACCTAGGTTGTCTAAGCAAGGAGATCTCTCATCCAAAGCCTTTTTAGTCTCCTCCTCATGTTCTGAGGTATGTCAGCTGTGGGCATGTCTGTTATTATGGCCATTTAAATTTGTGTGAAATCGTTGATAAAGGATCATTATATGTTGGTCAGCAGTTGGAAAGTGGAGGTCAGTATGTAGAGGTCAGTATGTCATGTACCAAAGTGCATTTGTTATGAGTCGCAAACATTTTGATTGGAACGTTTGATGTTTTTGTAGGTGGGTGTTTTTAGCGATGCCGTATATTTGTGATGAGTATGTCCATATGGGCTTAAGTAAGTATGTATATGTATTCAGTTTCAGTTTCAGTATTAGTTTTGAAGATTTAGAAAAAAGAGAGTAAAGTAGTTTGAGTCGTTTGTTAAGTGTCTTACGTTTCATTTTAACATGCGGACCCCATGTCATCCTTCTGTCGAAGGTGAGTCCAAGGTAAAGTACCGTGTCTGTTTGAGGAATTTGATTATTGTCAATATAAACTGGAGGGCAGGTGTTTTTTTCGAAGAGTAAATGTTGTATGTTTGGATTTGTCATGATTAAGTCGAATTTCTCATAGTATGAACCAATCTTTTAAGTAAGTGATGCAGTATTAGTGAGGCCTGTGTAGGGTCATGATGTTTTGTGAGAATCGTTGTGTCGTCTGCATAAGTAGCTGTCAAGATCTCATCGTTAATAATTATGTCGTAAGTGTATATAACGTAATGTAGAGGGGCTAGTATAGTAGTTGGGGGCGTATAAAAATATTTATGATGTTTGTTATATAAAAATATTTTTGTTTTTGTCTTCTTATACTGTATTATTTACTTGTTTTCTTCTACTCATAAAACTAATCCCTACTAACACTAAATGGGCCAGACTCCATGGCTACTATGTATATTAAGCCAATAAAATGTTTCTATTGTAACTAAAAAAAAAAATTAAATAAATAAAGATAAAATATAGCTCTTTGTAAAGAATGTAAAAATAAATATATTTAAATTATGGAATAACCATAAATAAAACACTAAAAATTTTAAAATGTATTTATTAATATTACCAATATTATACAGTGAATAATTTAGACATAGTGAACGACATAAAGACAAATACACAATCTAAAACAAATAGACTTCTATAACTATTGTGTTGTTATTATTTATACATTTTAATTTTTTTATTGTAGTACTCGATAGTGTATAAATGTATTAACAATATCCATTAATAGCTCTCTTTACCTAAGGTTTTCATTTAGAATATGGTTCTTGTAGCTTAACCTAGGAATAACAAACCTTAGGAATGGAAAAACTACAGCGTTTTATTAAAATTAGCTACAAATTACAAAAGATAAATTAAAAAAAAAAAATATTCTCTTCGGCTTGTATGAGTAACTCAGCTAATATCTCTTACAAAACATTCATAATATAGATGATTTGGTGCTCCAATCGAAACAAATCGTGAAGTGCTAGTATAGACGATAACAGCCGAAGAGAAATACACTCTTATATACATTTTAGCAATTACAAAAAATAATATATAAATATATTTATATATAAATAATAATAAAGCTTTTGAGATTAAAAACCATTGTAGCAGGCTAAACAATTATAATAATATGGATATTAAATGAAAAATTGTGGACATTATTGAAGGCTTAAGATATGATATAAAATTTAGGCTGGTCTTTCTCTATCAAAGCACCCTATAAAAGTGATGAATGTGAAAATAATTCTATAGATTACGATTTTAGAATGCATTAGCCATTTTGGCGCACCAGTGCCATATATTTTCCATCTCGATTCAACCAACAGTAACTAACAAAAATTCCTATTGTTGTAAGACTCTTATAATCTAGGTGTGTGTTTTTTTTTTGTTTTTTTTTGTTATCTTTAAAAACTTTAGATATATTTCAACCTTATCGTAAAAGTCTACGCGTTAGTTGTAACTCATGCTCATGTGAGAACTAGTTTTAGAATCTTATAGGAATAAATTAATCCACAATGGAAAGCAAATAGGGAAAGTATTTCCACATTATAAAAAAAAAAGGTAAATGTTAACAATTTTCAAAAAATATTTTTACTTCCGTAAACGGAAGGATACGAAAAAGTTACATTCAGAAAACAAGCTGGATACGAATCCATCTATTTTTTTAAAACATTATTGCTCCCCACGTCTACACGTAAAGATTTAACACAAAGTATTTTAACATATATTTATACATATATTTTATGATATATTTTTGTATGTTTTTTTTTTCATTTTTTCAATATGATTTTTACAAAATAGTACTAGAAATCATTTAGAATATGCAACATAAAAGCTGATAGTGTTGGTTTACTTGACATAAAAAAAAGTTATGCCATCGCTTTTTTTTTTCTCTTGAAAAATCTTTGATCTTGAAATCCTTAAAATTTATAAATAAATTAACTGATATTTAATTTTGTCCAATCATAACATAAATTTATTTTGAAAAGGTTTCACATCCTTAAAGTTAATTAGTGAATTTATAATGACTAGGTTTGATGTTAACATAGAGGGTAATATTAGTAACATTACAGAGCATAACAAACAAAACATAATAGCACAAAAATACTGCTTAACATAAAAAAAAAATATAACGTATAAAGGAGATAAATTTAAGTATTGATAAAAAAAAAAGTAATAAAAAATATAAATAAACAATTTATATTGTTTGAATAAATATCAATATATATGTGTAATTAAAAACATTTATAATTTACATATATGCAAGTGAATAAAATTAAGACATCATAATCTACCCCACAAAATCGGCTTTGGTAATACAGTTATGCACTGCTTAAAAGCTCTGCTGGTTAGTCAGTACTCAGCGCCGTTCAAATATTGTTATATACAAGATATATATATATATATATATACATACAATCTTTTTAGTTAAAAATGTAATTAAATATTATAATATAACTGTTAAGATTTTTATTGCTTATTACGGTATAAATAATATTTATGTAATATAATAGTAGATCAGATTACCTTAAACCAACTTAATACAAATAAAGAAATGCATATTAAAAAATATGTGCTAATGGAATTAACAATAGAAGTTGTAAAGATTTTACAAGGTTGTAAAAAATGTTTTATTTGTAGTACGTATATTTTCAAATTTGTAGAAAGTATATAAGGGAGTTTTATTTGGTATTTAATGAAAGTTATAACTAGATTTATGTTATTATTTATGTTTACGCCATTGTGAATATAGTTATCATAACATCATGTAGCGCCCGATATTATTATATTCAAATATTTTATTCTTCTTTTGTTCGTCTTGAAATATTTATTAGCACAATTTAATTGCACAATCATACTTAGTGTCACCTTTATGTCGATAATTAGCAAGTATACTGAAAATTCATGAAATAATAACAAGCATTGAGAAGAGCTGTACTCAGCAGGAGTCTAAATTATATTATTATTAAATGAAGATTCTTAACTTTTATTAGCGTGTACAGAAATACAGTATAACATTGTAATAAGAATTTCAAAATGTTGAAAAATATCAATATTTAAGAGGAAACTCAAAACGTTTTGAAAACTTCAAAAAATATTTGTATTGAGAATTAAAAAACTAAAATAAAAAGGACGAAAGAGTTTGAAAATACATATTGTATTAAAAATATGGCCAAAACGTTTTAATTTAATCATAATTTATAAAAATCGCATTAATACAGATTTTATATAAAATTAATATTTGGATTATCATTAGAGTTAAAATTTTTACTAAATTATAATTGTCTAATAATTTCAAAAGCCCATTTATTATTATATGAAATGTCGAAATAAGGTTCATTTTAGAAATCCAAATTAATTTTTAAAGTTAATTCCTTCTTTTATCATCCCAGAAAAATATCAAAAATAATAAAAATTAAAAGGTTAAAGCTATTTAAATATAGTTTCGATTATTTTTATTTTTATTTTTAAAGTTAGAGTAAATAAGCAGGTTAAAGATTCACACTGATCGAGACTTGAAGAGGATGTAAATATGGTGTGATTATAACAAGCTTCTTTGCAATAGTTCTATAGTATGATTAATGAAAAACAAAATTATATAACGATTAAAATAATGAAATAAAATTCAATATAAAGTTTGATTTTGGAAATTTATATTACTTTTTTTTCAAAATTAAATAAATGTTATTTTTATTTAGATTGAATCGAAAAGATAATCGGATAACTGAAGATATTATAGATTAAATAAATGTTACTGTTAAAGATATATTTGAGATAATGGATGCTGTGAGTATCGAATGTATGGAAGCGACTTGACTTGTGAAGGCACAATGCTTAGATTAGAAAGACTTAAGTAGTTTTAACAAAATTATCATATTTATTATTTAATTAATGTGCATATTAATATTACTTACAGTAACTTAACTAATTAATTTTAAAATTTAATCTTAATTTGTAGTAAGTTTATGATACGTCGAACACGCACTTAAATAAGAGATTTATAAATTAGTTGTCATGTGACAACGAAGAATACTAATAAATACATCTACATCAATGGATTTATAATTATTTATACTTAGCTTATAAATTATTCTTGGGTTTATCAATGATGAAATGACGTCTTTCACGAAAAATAAAACAAAATCTTCTTAACTATAAATAAATCATAAATCACGTTGGCTTTTATTCCTAAAGTCGTTTTTTAAAATTTAAATTAGAATGTATATTAAGAATTAAAGGAAGGAAAATACAAAATAATTTAAAAGTAAGTTTTAGTATATTGCTGGAAGTTTTCAAAACGAAATATTTAAGTCTCTGAATTTCTAATAGTTAACTTAGCATTAACGTTATTAATCGAGAGATATTATCACAAAAAACAGAACAAGTTTTTTGTTTTAAATTTATTTATTTTATTATTCAATAAATAGATTAGTTTTAAATATTTGCTCTGCATTTCTGTGATCATGTATCTTGATTATTAACATTTAACGGTTAGTTCCTGTGGTTGTACATTCTGTCACACCCATTGGAAGTATATATTAGTGCTAAAATTAACTATTCATATAATGTAAACATAAAAAAAAAAATAATAATATGAAAACTTAATAAGTAAAATACAGCAAAAATGAAAAATAAAAAAAGGAATAAGTAGTAATGAAGAAAGTATAATGATAAAAGTAAAATGATATATTAACTTCACAATGATATTGTATTAGATAACAGTTAGTAAATTATATCTAAATATAAATATATATCACTCTTCCCAGTAAGGTTGGGAAGTGTAAGACCATTAAGTCCTCTTAGAAAATGGAGGAAAGCTGGTGCGAAACTTTTTTAAATTATCATAGAGGACATATATTATTTATATTTATATAACTTAAATTTTAAAAAAGTAGTAAAAGTTAATTTACAAGTACACTGTATTATAATTTCACTTCAAATTCATTTATATAAATCCAGCCCAAATCAATAAAACAAGTGTACTTAAACAAAACATAAAATGACTTTCGACACGCTTACGTAATAGTCATTGTTTATTTTTTGTTTTCGAAATCTTTTAATAACAAGAATTTAAAATAGGTTTCTAGGGCCTGCTCATTTAATTAAGTAGGTTATAATAATAATAATACATGAAACAAAAAAGTTCAACAATAAAAAATGTATAATGGTGAAGAAATTATTGACTACACACAATATCGTTGGGAAGTAGGTTGCGATCGAAGAGAACACACAAAATAAAAATAAAGGGTTTTTATTTTATTGTGGACCAACGTTTTAGCCTAAATTGCCTAAATTATCAGGGATGAGAAAGGACAACATATCAACGTACATGATTAAAAAAAATATTGTAAAAGGATATGAGAACAAAATAAATGTGTGCTAATAAGTAAATATTAAGAAGAGAATAATTATTATTTATTTTATTATGTTAATTTTTATTCACTTTTTAAAGTTTATTTATTAGTTTATTAACATTTTTTTTGTTTTCATATCATTTTACAATGTTGTTTTAAAAATAGTTTTGCTTGTGAGTTTGTGTTTCTTCTGCCCTGATGATGGCCGAAACGTCGGCACACAATAAAATAAAAAACTTTTATTTTAAATTGTTTATTCTCTCTGGCCGCAAGTGCCAACCATTAAAAACTGTAATTATAATGATAATATCAGAATAAATGAATAGAACTTTAAACAAATAAATCGGTATTTAAAAAAAAATATTGTTCATTTCATCGAAAACTTTGCCTCTTCCAACAATTTTAAAGGCACGAAACATACCAAGAAGGAATGACTTATGGATTTAAAGTACTATTAAATATTCAATTTAAAATTATTTATATAATTTAAACTATATTATACATGTTTCATTTATTTCTTAATATCTTACGATCGCGTTGTATGGCGAAAGGTAATCTTAGAAAAATAAACATAAGAGATGAGTATTCATTAATGATGTTCAGAAAATTAAATACTGTAAATAATTTGAGAATTTTGATAAATAAATTATTTAACTTATGAAAATTATTCCTATACCTATCAACTACTTTGTATTCAAACGAAGGCTGAAGTAAAACTGAATTAAAAGAAGAAGCACAATAAAAAATAGTCAAACAATAAAAAAATTAAGAATCTTTTTAATATTGACTAAAATATTGTTTTAAGGGCAAAAATTAAAAATAATATGAAGGGACGCTTATTACTAGTTGCTTATACTATATCACTTATTTCTTTGTTATTAATAATACTTCAATAATTAATATTACCTTAGTGATAAACTATTATTACAATAAAAGTGCTAGGAACTCTTTAATAAAGATATGTGATTGAGGTGTGATTAAACAACAAAAATTTTGATTCCTAACTGTTAATTTAAAATATAATTATTTATTTTACTTATTTATTATAGAAAAACTGAGTTACAAATAATGTTATTAATTTGAAAGCAAATGGTTCATATTATATTACTTATTATTAGTCTAGACTATCTTAAGTGTATACCCGTTTTAAGTGCTTATTCAAATATATATATATTAAAAATTATATATATTCATTTAAGATTATTTAGGTGTATCCCATACTTATCGCAATTGAGGTAAAAAAAAAGTAATAAGTGCGTGATTATATAGGAATACGAATTCTGGAAATCGTAAGTTTAACTGACAAGAAAGGAAATATTGACTAATTTGGCTCTGATTTTAGTTCAGATATGTGCGAAATAAAGAATCGTTATAATGATAAAAAACAGTTTGAATATTCGGAGTATTTATCTAAACCGTACAATAAAAAATAATACTAATATAGATAATTATATAAACTATACTATGATTAATTATATCTTAATAATAATTCCTAATATTAAAGCTATTGAACGATATAAGTTTTCACACCAGCGCATTAATAAGCAGCTTTTTAAAAGTTCAACTCTTAATTTACACGTTATACCAAACATTAATGTTAATCAGCAAAGTATAATTAAAAAACGAAACAATAAACTTAAATCTATAATTTTTTTATGAATTCCCAACACACAAACTAAACATCCCATATGCCTGATATGTCATATATGTATATATGTATATATGTATATATATACATATCTGCTGATATATATATATATATATCAAGCTTGGGGAAGGACAGTGCTCAGCTGCACATCTCTTACCTGACTTGTTTCAATTATTTAGGTTGTCTAAGAAAGACGATTTCTCATCCAACGCCTTTTTAAATCTCCTCATATTCAGGGGTATCAGTTGTGGCAATGTCTCTTATTAGTCTGTTATTATGTCCGATTAAATTTGTATAAAATCGTTGATAAAGAGTCATTATATGTTGGTCAACTGTTGTAAAATGGAAGTCAGTATGTAGTTTAGTTAGTCAAGTACCAAGGTGCTTTTGTTATGAGTCGCTATAATTTTTATTATATGGTTTGAAGTTTTTGTAGGTGGGTCTTTTTAGTGAAACCGTATATTTATGATGAGTATGTCCATATGGATTTAAGTATATATATATTTTTTTCTTCTTTAGTTTCATTTTCGAAGATTTAGCAAAAAGAGAGTAAAGTAGTTTGAGTCGTTTGTTAAGTGTTTTACGTTTCATATTTACATGCGGGTCCGATGTCATCTTTCTGTCGAAGGTAAGTCCATGATAAAGTACAGTGCCCGTTTGAGCTATTTGGTTGTTGCCAATATAAACTGGAGGGTTCGAATAAAGATATAAATTTAAATTTTCAAAATTATAAGAGCTAACAAGCATTTTTTTTTTAAAGTAACTTTACAACTTAAATCATCAATTTTTCATTTAGCAAAAAAAATAAATAAAAAATTCACATTGGATCATATACTACGAAATGTTAAAAATAAAGTCATTCATAAAGAGACCTCATGAACCGTACGTTTTTCAAAAATCTGTTTTACTTGAATTTCACTGTCGCAAAAAACTAATATGATTTTTGTAGATTACAGATCAATTTTAATTTGTATATATACATTAACAAAAAATATGGAGTTAAATTTCAAAACAATGAATAAATGACCATTGCATTCAAAATTGCCAATTTTTTTATTATTATAGAAAATTAAGATTCATTAAATTCATTTGTTTATTACTGGTTTACATAGAACTAAGAAACATACATTGAGCTGATATTTGTTATAATAATTTTTTTTCTTTGAATAGCTGTGTGGTATGTCAAAATAAAACAATCTAATTTTGGATTGAAATAATTGTATTTTTTAATAAGTTTTTTTTCAACGAACCGAAAATCTGTGACATTTAGTTTTAATCTTATTTTCAACTTTTTTCGCAAAAAAGTGAGTATAGTATTTTTAATCTTTTGTTCAAAGTCTTTCGTTTCATTCTGACATGTGGAACTATATATGGACCTATATTTTTTAAATGGAAAATGTTAAGGTAAAAGATACGGAATTCGATTAGTTTGCAGGGTGACAATTAGAAAACTATGTAATGTAAAGAAATGGTTAATGTTATAATTTAATGTTGTTTTGTAGTAACAAAGATGTATATAGTGCAGGTTCTTCAAAAGATTTTCTAATTTTATGGTGTAAAAAATAAAATATTTTATGAGGAGACTGTCGTTGGTAAACGACATGATCATCAAAGAATATAAAAAAAGTCTAACATCATCTGATAAATATGGATTTTTTTTTTTGATTCTACAATAAATTAGATTGAGTATACTGGTTCTTAATTGGATATTGAAGAAACAGTATAACAAATAACAATTTTCGTTGTGGTTTCAATAGATTATATCTCTGTATAATTGAATTTTTTCTATCAAGAAAAGCGAGGTATTCGAATTTAAAAGTTTTACATACTAAATAAATTAATTGAGATATTTATAAAGGTTGATAACAACAACAGAGAGTACCTACTACCTCCTTCAACTGATTTCCGATACATCGAATATCATTTTTTGATTTTTAAATCGATAAGTTCCGACTGTTAAGAATACTAATGAGAAATAAAAAAAAAAAAAAATGAAAAGAAAAAGAAAGAGAAATAAATGAGAGCTTTCATAAAAGATGCAAATCCATTTCCTGATAACGGGCGGCTGATAAACTGATCCGCCAATCAAAGTGATTAGATTTGGGAAGCACCGGCCTAATTGGACCTAGCGCTCGGCTACTTAATCACAAGGTCCCCCCCCCTCACTCCAATTTAGTTGTTGGTAATGTCCGCATAACTTCAACTAAATAGTAATAATATTATTTATCCTGTTTTATTAAAAAATATCCTAAATTAAAAAATAAAATAATAATATTTTTCGAATATAGGATATTGCAAGATTTCAAATAGCAGTAACCTTACACTTTTTCTAAGCAAGAGTACTAACTAAGAGGCTGTGCGATAAGAATTGGAGCATACTGCCTTACTCACTAAGCTCCCAGTACCGTAATAAAAAAAAAAGTGAAAATCACCTAAAATTTCGACGTTACAACAATCATGTTAGGTTTTAATTAGAAAAATTCCAAATCACACAGCCTTATGAATCCAAAATATAGGCATGATGAGGACTGAAAAAGAAGGACACACATTAGAAGGAAGGTAAGACCAAACAGCTGGGGAAGGTTACAGCTGATCAGGGAAACAAACGATTAATAAAAAATATGCAATATCTAACCAGAAACCATAAATATGTTACACAATAAAAATAAAAATGAAATAGAATAAATAAATATTTAAATATAAATTACTAAGTAAAAACATATAGTAATAAGAAAAAAAAATTGCAGTAATCAACAAGAACGGAAGGGTCAACCATGAAATTTCCAATAGGAATAAAAAGGCCAATGATGTGTATTACACTTTATGCAACACAGTCATTGGGAAAAGGGAGGTAGAGAGGAGTGTGAAAATGCATATTTTTAAAGCGGTATATCTACCAACCCTTATATATGGGAGTGAAAGCTGGGTCCCATTAACCAAACACCTTAGCAGAGTTACTGTTTGTGAAATGAAATATCTTCGAAGGGTAGCCGGCCGAACCGGGAGAAATCGGATCAGGAATGAAAAGAACAAAAGACGACCTAGGCACTGTTCCACTAAAGGATTCTTTAGAAAAGACAGCTGTGATGGTTTGGGCATGTATGCCGAATGATTGAAGACCGTGACTCAAGAAAATTCATGGAGAGGAGACCTGTAGGAAATCTCCCAAGAGAAATACCGAGATTATAGTGAATGGAGTACATCTCCCAGATTGGGCAGAAAAGAGGGAATTTGAGGTTTCAGGACCAAAATACTTGGGATTCGTGGATCAAGACACTTCCACACTGAAAGGCACAAAGGAGGTAGAAATAGAAGAGAAAAAAATTAAATAAAAATAATTATACATGTATAAAAAAGCACACCAAAAGAAGATCGTTATAAACAGCTGGTAACGCAGATAAAGATAGAACGCGAGAACAAATTAGCTTCATCTTTTAGACTTATCCAAGATGCTCAACGTTTCCAAATAAAAGTTATTGAAATTTCTACTGCCAAAGTTGTAACTCACAGCATTATAAAGCTTTTGTACAAAGTCTTGAATATCTTTCTCTTGAAACTATACTTCTCTTTCTATAGCATTTGGAATCTTTCCAATTATAACATAACATTTATGTTTTCTTGATTAGTTTGTTACTAATTCATATATTTATAACAATTCTTATCGAGTTGTATACAAAAAAAAAATTTGTTCCATTATTTCAGCTGGAATGCGATATACTTAGATTACAGAAAGTTTCTCATTTTCTTCCGATTCGATAACTGAAATGAATCCAATTCAAACAAACGTAAAAATGTTTACGTTCATGAAGCATCGGTCGTCTTAGTAATAGAACTTTAGATTTACAAGATCCACCCAAATTTCGGATCAAATCGAATGAGATCACTTCCAATGACAATAAAGACTTTTTTTTTAAAATGAACAGTCGTCACGAATATAAAATTAAGTGACAAATACAAAACAATTGCAATATTTTTCGGAACGATGTTTTATGAGAACAAATAAATAAATAATCGTATCTAGTAGGGATGGAAATAACAGGTCGTTTTAACCGAAACAGGTTATTTATATTTCGGCTAACTAATATTTTTCGGTCATTCTGCTGCTCAGATTATAACCAGATATGTTTTTAATAGTTCAATACTTTATAAAGCAAGATTTTTTTTTTTTTTTGAAATACTATTGCATAATATGTTGTCTATAACGGTTGTGATACTGGTCTGTGGTACACACCCCTTTTTATCAAATTATAAACATCCTTCTGAAACTTATGAAAATAGCTTCATCTCATCGTAACCTCCAACTATTTTATTTATGAAATTTTTTGGAATCGGAGGCGTTTTCTATCTGGAGGGGGGCAAACTTTGTCTATTTGATTTGGCACTAAAAACTCGTAAATATCCATTTGCTTTTCCTCATGGATCCTAAGATAATTTGAGCACAAAATCGATAAAAAAAAGGTGGCCTACGAAAATATTGGGCATTTGTCCTAAATAACATCGTTATTTTGAAATTTTGGAGCTGTAGGCCACGCCAAATGGTTCAATATTTTTTAAGGCCACCTTTTTTCTCGATTTTTTAAAATTTATTTTTCCATTAAATTTGTCACTGCGTCGTAACGCATCAAGCAAATGTGTTGTCGTTTATTCTATCTCTTGTATCTTGATACTGTTAACTTGTCAGCAGAAGACTCTAGGCACTGCCTTTTAGTCGAGTGGGCTCATCAGGAACAATAAGCAAGATACAGATTGAACGAGTGGATTTTCTCTATTTTGTGCTTAAATTATCGTACGATTCAGGTGGAAAGCAAATTGGTTTTTACTGAGTTTTTAGTACCTAATCAGATAGACAAACTTTCTCCCTCTCGAGATTGAAAATGCCTTAATTCCAAGAATTTTTGTAAATACAATTTTGTAGGTTACGATGAGATGAATCTATTAATCAATTATCATGCGGATGTTGATAATTTGATAAAAAGGGGTCTGTACCACGGATTATACAGTGATGGTGACAACTAAGAAAGACAAATTCAATTCATTGTTTAGAAACTGCACGACAATATAACTGAATTAATTAAATTTTTCTTTGACGACTTTACGATTCAGGCGATCGTAAAGTCTCGCAAGACAAGAGTCACCTCGGAGCAGTAAAATGCCAAATGGATCATAACATCGGAAGTATCGGAGCACAACGGCCGGAAACACTCTGCCATATTACATATATTATTTAGGAGGCCTATAATACCAACGGAAACTGCCATTACTGAAAATGTTATATACTATTTTGGAGTGGAGAGCCAGAAACATACTCCGGCGTGGACCTGTATCAAATTTTAATTAGACTAAATAAGAATAATATACAATTTAATTAAACTATTGATAGATTTTTTATATAAAACGAGTATAAATAAATAAGCCGTTATTCAAATGAGGAATTTATGTAAACATGCATACAAGTAGATTATCTTAGAAACTACAGATTTCCCGATATTTTTTAAGCAAAATAATACTTAAGAAATGAACACTTTATATTTAAGCAATAATTTTAATTGAATATATATATATGCTTTTTTCTGATCTTACCGTTAATCTTACACCTATTCAATAAATATAAGTACTCATACATTACATTAAAGTAATAATGATTATAATAACTAGCTTAATTTAACTTAATGCTTATTAAAGCACCATTTACGCGACTTGAATTACAATTTAAACCTAGGAGGTGAAATGGTTAATGAAATTTGAATAGAATTATTTTATTAGTAATTATCATCTTCCAATGATCTTAGATGGGCTGGTTTTAAAAATATATCAATACAATAATAATAAGGAAATCAAATTATAAACTGTTGGTTTATAACAAGTCATTAAGTGAAATTTCATAACCGTAAATAGTTACGAGGTTTTTAGAATTTTCCCTTTATGTAATAAGAAAATTGTGCAATTTTGGTAACAATATTTGATATATAAAAACATTTGTGTCTATATTCGCTGAGTTACGGGGGAGTGGAGGGGAGGAGGAAGAAGAGGGGGATCGCCCTCTTAATAAAAATAGAAAAGGAGGTGAGAATATCGTTTCGCCACCCTCCCCCCCCAATATTCCGAAGAACAAAACTAAAATAACAAATAATCTAAATGAATGATTAAAATATGTAAACTAAAATCAATTAAGAAGATCAGAACTATCGACTAGATAGGCTAAGCCAAGGCCTAGAAGTAGATATGCAATTACTTTACCACGCTCTATATTCCTATTATTGAAATTTTAGTTTATATTCAAAGATAATTATTTTATGATTTTATGATGGGATTATATGATTCATTCATTTGCACTTTTCTATTTTTTCGTGAAGGTTTTTCACATTTCCCGCTGCAAATTTTGAATCATTGAGAGTTCATCTCTCAGCTTCAAACCTTTAAATTTAAATAAGAATATGTAATATATTCAATTGCTTTCTTAACGCATTTTATTTAATACGCAATACACCCATACACAAAACAAAAAAAAAACTAATGTACAAACATATTTTTACTCATAACAGCACGGACTGTAACTTTCAGGCGCTCTTGAAGAATTCCTCAGGAAGAAGATCTTGTGGACCTCAAGAAAAAATCAAGTGACATGCCGAATTGCAAAAATATGTCAAGAAAGGCTAAAAATGTAATATATAAAACAATTCTGAGGCCTGTTGTGACATATGGAAGCGTGACATGGTTCATGATTAAAGAAAGCAAAAGGATGCTCCATGCAAGGGAAAGAATTTATGGGCCAATCAAAGAGGAGGCTCAATGAATTAGGTCTAACCTAGATCTAGAGATAACCTATATCGTAAACATGACATTGTTAGAATCATTGAACTCAACAGATTGCGATGGTGTGACATTTGGAAAGGATAGATCATACAAGAATGCCGAAGAAATCTTCTATTTGGAAATGGTGATGGAAGAAGGCGGAGAAAGCCTTGGCTTAGATGGTTCAACGAGCTGGAAGACAACCCGAAGATGCGTTGGAGGCGCTTGCTGCTGACTGAGACATTTGGAAGAAGACTTTAGCAGAGGCGATGGTTCTTCAAGGACTGTAGAGCCCAGAAATGAATGAATGACTAAACATATTTATTAATTTATTTTTATATATACTATTATAGTGTTTGTTTTTAAATAATTATGTAGATCATGTTAATTGTCACTCATAATTTATATGCACAAAATAAACTCCCGAGACTTTTTTGGGGAGGGTTAACCCATAGCACCCCTCTCCCCATACCAGAATGGAAATTTCGCACCTTACGTTTGTGTAAATTTCATACACTTACAGAGTTATTCTATCGACTATGGGCGGGGTGGCCGAAAGGGCTAACATGTGTGCACAGCACCGCCGTTGCTCGGCAACCTGATAAATGAGATAATGGAGTTAAAAGTTTGCGTTCCGGTGGTATTTTAAATCCCTGCCCACACCTCCTGGCCCGGGAAAACCCCGTATACCTTACTGGCGAGGAAGGGGAGGACAAAAAAAAAAAGCTATTCTATCGACAAATAAAGTCGATATGCTCAGAAATATATTTGATAGTTAATTCAATAAACCGACAAAATCATTCTTTAAAGGAAAGGATTAAGACAATCTATCTGCTGTCCATATTGTTCATATACTTAAATATCTATAAGTAAAAACTCACGAAATTCTAACCACACCGCCTCGTGTCTTTAAAATGCAGCTAGAGAAAATAACGGAACAGAAAGAAAAGAAACTCAACGTCACATTATAGCTTGACTTCCGATCGTATATTGGAAAAGGTGAGGTTGCAAACCTGAGGAACGTTATCTATAATAGAAATATAACTATATTATTATATCTTAGATAAAGTTCCTTCTATTTTCTAACTCACCTTTCTTCCAGTATACGATTGCCTTGGATTGACCTTATCTCGGGTTTATTCGATGGGTTATTTTATTCTTTGCTGGCATTTTACAGGCACAAGGAATTTTTCTATTTATTCCGCAATGTATGTCTGTGTGTATATATATACATAAAACTTTTATTTAATAATTACATTGTTCCTTTAAATTACTGTAAATAGAAGAAATATTAGAACGGCGTTGTATATGAAACCTATACCTTCTCCATTTACAGAAGGCTGAGCATTGGAAGAATATTAAGCAAATAGTAGAGTAAGAGAGTGAAGGAATAGGGACGGTATTTACTAACTTGTCAGAGAGAACATTATTTATCTGTGCGTTATTGTATGTACTGAGTTTTGATGATGAGGTACGAAAACAAAATATCATATCATGAATACAAGAAGTAACTGATTTTAAAAATAAAAATGATTATTATAAATAAAATGGTAGATGTAATTATGTTATCAATATTTGTGGTTAATTTAATATTATAAAAATTATAGTAGGTACAAATTATAATTAAAACAGAAATATAAATTTAACACTTAAAAGTTATAAAATAAAAAAAATTACCTACAATACTAAAAAAAATAATAATTTATATAATAATAATAATAATAATTTAACAAGGAGGATGTGAACCTTTTCATGGAATGATTTACACGATACAATAGAAAATTATCTTGAGATAAGTATTTCAGCTGATATCTTCAGACAGTTCTTCCACATCTCTAGCGATGGCGCAGTTGCCCACTCATCCGCACTAGAAGAGCCTGAGGAAGAGTACTGCTAGGAGAACCGCTCCTGCGGCCATCCGAGACGCGGAATTACAGCCGTCTTCGCTGCAGCAGAACATCTTTGTGCCCCAGGACTCTCCTGAAACAGAAGTTGTTGCTGTAGTAATATCTTGTTAAGATTAGCATTTATTTACTGCTGTTGAGCATAGCATTTGTAGAATAGAGAAACATTAATATGTAGGGCGACTTCGTAATATAAAAAAGTTAATGTTTGGCACAAAGTGATGACAAGATGACCAATAGTTTTAAAAAAGGATAATAGTTTTATAGTTAAGGATTACAAGTGAGTCGTTTGTCCAGGTAATCGCAATTTAAATTGAAACTGAAAATCTATGACATAACTACCCATTAAAATTTATCTCAATGTTTAACACTGGAATTGACTTACATTAATACCTAATCTTACTCATAACAACATGGACATATTCATCAGAGATATACGATTTGAAAAA
This sequence comes from Nezara viridula, assembly GCA_928085145.1. Lineage (NCBI taxonomy): Eukaryota > Metazoa > Arthropoda > Insecta > Hemiptera > Pentatomidae > Nezara > Nezara viridula. Next base: position 167,444,952 of record OV725079.1, read on the forward strand.
AAAAAAAAACACTAAAACTTCATACTCCACCTGAACAAACGTCTAACTAGGAATCCTCATACCAAACTGAAACGACAAGAAACTGCTCGACGTTTCCGACTACTTCAGCATTTCGTGACAAACGCTCTTCCACTTCTTAAACCCCCAGTTATAAATAAAATCACCCATAACGATCTTAATGTTCCTTATGTTTCCGATTTGGCCCAATCCAGATACTCATCCTTCCATAATAAACTTCAGAATCAACCGAACCCTCTCGTTTCTAATCTGGCTTCCTCTTCGATTCCTGATAACTGTTCGAGGCGATTGTAAAGAAGATAGGAGGTCCGTTTATCTGTTAATCAGTGGGTAGTTTCTCATGTCATAATATTCATTTTTTCAACTTCACAAGATATATTCCTATTTTTTGGAACAGTTGTGAACATCATGAATAAAATAATTATAGATCCAAAAACACAATAGGTTATCTAAGATAAGAAGAAACTTCATCCGTCGCTCAAACTAAGCTCAGCTTCGCACTCGAGTTTAATCTTGATCGGTTGTACCGTGAGTGCTTAAGTTTTATTTTAAAGTGAGTGCTTAAGCTTTACTTTAAAGGAAAAATTTAGTTACCCTTGGCAACTATAGTAACCTTCTTCGGACGTCCTCTCGGATGAATCATATCTCCATTGATCTGATCACGAATTTTTTAATAGATTTAGATAAATATTTTTTTATGACTAACACTAATTAACACAAATTAATTCAACTTTGACTTTCGTTAAACGAAAACGAACAATTCAGAAGCTCACACAACAAGAAACTGTAGAAAAACCTATTATTAACCTCCTGCTTCCTTTTTAAATCTCAGTTTAGAATTAACTTTATACCAACAACCGAATAACAGAGCTGTGCTTTTATTGGTAATCAAGCTCAGATAACTGAATCTTGATTAAAACCGTGAATTGTGCAACTGGCCCAAAGTGCACAAAATGATACAAACCATACGTACATAAGAGAACAATGTTCTGATTTAACAAATAGAAAATCCATCAAAATTCATAGTAATTCAATGTTGTGAAATATAATTTACTTTATGTGATAAATCGATAACATCCATATCGGGACTGATTTATTGTTTTCTTTTCATGGATAGTATTATCATTTTATTACAAACTATTTGTTCGTAATTTTCTAAATTTTATAAAAAAACATAAAATACATTTTATAAAAAAAAAAAAAACCTGTACCACTACAACCCATGAAGGGTCTGGGGTTCAGTACTATTTAGGGAAAGTACTGTTTCTAGGTCAACGGTTGTGTAAGGAGGTGATTTGACCGAGATCACGCTCAACCGCCAGGTTTATCCCCCTTAATTAATTATTTAATTAAGGGTACCCACTTTATAGAGGCTGGGTGTGCCCCAGGAGGGTCTCCCGACTCAGGGTCGCCCCACGGCCAATGAAACAGATAAATAAATTTTCTGCCATGAGCCGGGGTTCGAACCTAGGACCTTTGCATTGGAAGCTCAGTGCCCTACCACTGAACTACCCCGCTCCCTAACATTTTATGAGTTTTAATTATATCAAAAGCGATCACTTTTGATGCTCTATCCATTAAATATATTTCTTAAATTAGTGCCAAAAAGTTTTAAAGTTAGTATAGTTAACAATTAATTAAATTTTCATTGATTTCTAATTTAATTAAATTTTGTATCTTCCAATTTAAAACAAACAAAAAAAACTACAAATGCTGTTAAAAAGAGCTTCTTGTAACCAAAATCTCGTGAGGGTTGGCTGAGACTGGCATTGCAGCATTCGGCGCTAACGACTCCTCCAGGGCTAATAGAAAACAGTAGCAAACCTGATTTTGCTCCTTGGGGAACCCCGCGAGTGAGATAGATGGGTTCTCTTAGAATTTTGGAAACATTCACTTAACGCTCACGCAGAATTGTAAATTATTTAATAAATAAATGTAACTCTGTCATACAGACATTTTTATCTTAACTTTATTTTAATTTTTAGGATGTTAATTTTAATGAAAAGAATTGTTAACAAATAGGAGTTGGATGAAAGATCTTTTTTGAATAAAGTAAGGTGGTTATATAGACTTCATTGTTATATGTATTTTTTTTTTATTTTACAAAATATGTTTTATGTTTGTAACATGAACGTAATTAGAACGGAAACATGATCCCTTATAGGACTTCAAAAGTTTGTACTAGCTAATATCTAAATAAGTTATTAAATATTTGTTTTAAAGAGTGTTAGTACAGGTTAATGAAATCATACATATTTTATACATTATACTCCGTAGACAAACATAAAAAAATACTTTTTTTTTTTTTTTTTTGACTCTATATCTTCATCCGCACCTGTCATGGTAGTGACAATTAGCAGATTAGCTGTTTAAATTGAAAATGACAAGATTAGGTCAGTATGTAAAGTCTTATTGTTGACGTACCAGGGAGCTGCAGTTATTAGTCTTAAAATTTTAGATTGAAAGGATTGTAGTTTTTGTAAGTCTTTTTTGCTGAACCGTAAATCTGTGAGGTGTATGTCCAAATGGGTTTGAGCAGGTAAGTGTATGTATTTAGTTTTTGTCTAATTTTCAATTTTGATTTAGAAAACAGTGAGTACAGTATTTTCAGTCGCTTGTTCAAACTCTTTCTTTTCATTTTGATGTGTGGGCCCCAGGTCATCCTTCTTTCAAATATTAGTCCGAGGTAGCGTATACTGTCCGTCTGAGGAATTGGATTGTTGCTGATACAAACTGGTGGGCATGTTTCTCGTCGAAGCGTAAATGTTATGTGTTGTGATTTGTTATGATTTAATCTAATTTTCCAGAGTGAAAACTAATTTTGTAAATTTAGTAAATGATTTTGTAAATTTAATGAGGCTAGTCTGGGGTCATGGTATTTTGTTAAAATTGTTGTATCGTCAGCGTAAGTAGCAGTCAATGTTTCAGAGTTGGTAGGCATGTCATGCGTATAGACAATGTAGAGTAAAGGTGCCAATATTGATCCTTGAGGTACCCCTGCTGATACTGGTCGAATTGAGGAAATTTCTAAACCCTGTCGGACAGAGAAGAATCTGTCGAAAAGGAAAGATTGGAGAATGAGATAATATGTATTAGGCAGTATAGTTTTGAGTTTGAAGAGAAGTCCCTGGTGCCAGACTTTATCAAATGCCTGGGCAACATCCAGAAATACGCCGGTAGCATATTGTTTTTGCTCTAGCGCTCCAGCAATGTAGTCAGTAACTGTGTGTAATTGGTGTGTAGTTGAATGAAACGTACGAAAACCGAATTGATGGTCAGGTATTATTTGTTGGTCTGTCAGTATGCCAACCAGTCTTTTGTATATTAATTTTTCGAAAACTTTGGAGCATATCGGAAGGAGACTGATAGGTCGGTAGGATGAGGGATTGAAAATGTCTTTGTCCCTTTTGTGTATCATCTTGATATGTGAGTATTTCCATTGTAATGGAAAGTTAGTTGTCCTCAGAATACAGTTGTATATTGTCGTAAGGAACACTAGAGCTTTCCTAGGCATTTGCTGGAGACCCTCGGCAGTTATTAAGTCATAACCTGGAGCTTTTCTTTTTGGGAGATGTCTGATTTGTTGTGCGACTTGTGAAGGAGTGAAAGGAAGAGGGGGAGGTGTCATCTGTAATGGTATGTCTAGAGTATCAAATACTAAGGTTTCATGTTCTGTGTTCGTGAAGTCGGTAAATGGTGTAAATACTGATGAAAGATGGTCTGCAAATAGTTCAGATTTTTCTCTATCCGACAAAGCCCATGAACCGTCTTCGTTTCGCAGGGGTACTGACACCTCTCGATGTTTTAACAAATTTTTGGTATGCTTCCACAAACTTCCATCGTCAGTTGATATGCTGCTCAAATAAGCATCATAATTCGTTCTGTTGAATTTTTGTATTAGTCGTTTAAGTTCGTTATTTAGTCTGTTAAATGTCCGTCTATCTGAGGGAAGTCTGTTAGTCTGCCATACCTTACGTGCTCTCCTCTTTGCCGTGATCAAGTCCCTTATATATTGAGGATATCTTGGCAAGTGTTCTGCTCTTGATGACCTTGGTAGCGATGAAGACCAAGCTGCTTTTTGGACACTTTTTGTAAATTTGTCCACTGCCTCTTCTAGTTCATCTGCTGTTTTAATGGAGCCAGGGATTGAAAGTTCTGAATCCAGAATTTCCCTGTAAGCATCCCAATCCATTTTACCATTAAGGAGCTTAGGGGTTCGTGGAAGATTGATGGGCTCATCAAGGATAACCAAATGTATAAGGGAATGGTCAGAGTAATGATCAGAGTTCGTATTTATGGTGTAAGGTATGGTGCGCAGTGCTTTGGTTATAAAAAAGTCTAGTAGGTCTGGGGATTTACGTTGTGAAGTCGGCCAATATGTCGGTGTATCAGGTGATATAGTGTCTAATGAAAGCTCGTGGATAGCAGCCCTCAGATTTCTTCCTCTTGGTGTGCACAGCCGTGACCCCCAAAATTGGTTCTTTGCGTTAAAGTCACCGCCTACTATAAAGCAACGCCCAAGGCTTCGAAAATAGTTGCAAAACATCGAAGGTGTTAATACGTACCTCGGAGGACAATATACTGAAGCTATTGTTATTGTGTGATGTTTGGTGTGTAGTGTTAAGTCTGTGGTTTGAATGTCAGGTGTAGTAGGTAAGTATAAGGGATTATGTGATAATGATGTCTTTATTAGTATTGCTGTACCAGCATGAGCTGTGTTGTCCGGATGGTCTGTTCTGTAGGTATTGTAACCAGAAATATGAAATTTAGTTCGTGGTGTAAAGTGTGTTTCTGTTATCATTGCGATGTCAATGCGTTTTTCGTGTAAATATAAGTCCAATTCTGTCCTATGTTGCGTTAGTCCGTTTGCATTCCACAGAAGGATGGACAGGGAGCCTACAGTTAGCTGATTAATGGCCATTAGGAAGACACATGCCTTGTGTTATCTGTGAGAGCTGTTGGAGGAGACTAAAAAGGGGCTGAATGAGAGTATTCAGACCGTTCAATAACTGGAATAGTTGTGGAGACATGCAGTTTTCAGCTGAAGGTAGCTGGGTACTTTTTCCCCTCATGGTTGCTGAAGGTTGAATGTTTGGAGGTACTGATGATGGAGGCAGTTCCTGAGCTTGCGGTTGCGTTTGCTTCTGTATTGGCTTCTGCTGTTGCACTGGAGGTTGCTGTTGGGGCTGTTGATGATGCTTCTGCTTCCGCTTCTGCTCTTGATATGGGCTTTGTGAAGGTTGTGGAAGATCCGGGAAATTATGAAGATTTGCAGATGGAGGTGATTCCCTCTGGTGAACATGATTCCTCTTGGTCCTCTGTGCCCTTAGATCTCTAAGGGTTTGACACCCCCGATAATTGGCCGGATGTTCGCCTAGACAATTAGCGCATTTAGCTGGAGTTTCTCTAGTTTTGCTACAAGTGGAACTGTCATGTCCTAGTCCACATCTGACGCACCGTGGTGCGTGGTTGCAATACGATCGTGTGTGACCGTATTGTTGGCATCTGACGCATTGCGGTATATGTTTCTTCCTTCTAAGTTCTTCAATTGTAACCTTTGTATAAAATAGTTTTGTAAAATCGAATATTTTCTCATTGAAAGTTTCTTTACTTACATCTACAAAAAACATAGGTAGTGGCCGTTTAAAACGTGAGATGGTGTTGGTAATACCTACGATTTTGTATCCGTATATTTCAAGATCTTTTTTAATCTCTTCAATTGGTGTATTGTGATGAAGGTCTTTAATCACCATACTTAAAAAAAAAAATACTTAAATGGTTAAAGTAAACAAATAAAATCAGAAACTCTTTATAATCTTGATTTACTTATAACTCTATTTTTATTATTTAATTATTGAAGGAAGTTAGTCTACTGTTCTACATAACATGGGTTATAAATATTCAGAACGCAGAAGTAATAAATTTTTTTTATTTGTGCTGACGTTACAATCCTATTTTTATTATTATATCTCCTGTTTTGTCACAGTCCCGAACCAAGTGCTGAACTTTAAAACATTCTCACATTTAAAAGAATTACAAAATTAATGTTGGATGTCATTTTACCTTTTGTTTATAAAACTCCGAAACTAAAACTTACGCCTGTATGTCTTAAATGGTGAGGTAGGGAGTAATCGATTAAAAAAAAGAAAAGTAATTTTTTTCTTGTTTAATTTTGTGTCGTTAAATTTTTTAATTATTATTATTATTAAAAATTTTAAATCATGTAATTCTAAAAATTTCCCTTTATTTAAATTCATAATCGGGTGATGAGGATTTTTTTGTGTGAAACACAAAATTTATTATTAATAAAATTAATAAAGTAAAATTAATTTCCAAACTTTTTCCATCACTTCGATAAAGTTGAAGGGGTAAGTTGAAAAATGAATTTGTTATATTTTTTTATTTATTTGTGAAATTTGGCATTTATTTTAACTATGAAATGTATTAATTTTGATGTTTTCAATTCCTCATATGTTGTCGAAGTTTTAACTCAGTTAAACCGCCCGACAAAAATACTAACATTTTTAATCATAAAATATAAAGAGTGTTGCCTAAGGTTTCTGATTACATAAATAACAAAACTATATTATATTGTATTAACCATAAAATAGTAACTATTTTATATTAACTGAAAATATCCATCGCAGAAGTTGATGAAAATCCAGAGAAGAACTATAAAAACATTAGCTAACGCTTAATAGATATTACATCTGAATTGTTATTTATTGTATATACGAGTCATTGACGTCAATATATAATATTGTTATACTTGGGTTCAATGACACGTGAAGAAACTTCAAAGTATGCCGTCAGTAAGAGAGGCCATAGCAAAAGTTCATTCAAACGGAAACTGAAAGTTCAAAGAGTTCAAAGCAAAGCCGGCGATGTCCAAATAGTTGATGGGAATAATTGTTTTTTTACTAATATTTATTTAAAATAGTTTATGTAATCAATCTATAAATCAGTTTATACGATTTTATATAATAACCATTATTACTATCAATTATAATTATTAAAAATTCTATCAAAATCTTAAAATGAATAATAAAATCAGTCTCATCTGAGGGATATAAGTAATATAAAGAATAATCATTCAGGAACACTTTCTTAAAAAGGAAAATTATTTTCATTTATTCCAGCTATCTGCCACTGGTTTGGCCATTGATAGATTTATTATTGTTCCCCAAATAATTTGTTATTTTTATTTCTTCCGAGTAATATCCTTAGCTGTCTAAAATTGGAGTTATGATGCCTGGTGGAGAAGAATCATTAAAGAACTACTTACAGATTCATCAGGAATACTCTACAGAACAATGAATGCCTCAATGTTAGAGAACAGACCACGTGGACAAAAAATCAGAGATATAGATCGAATTTACAAAGATATCCAGAAATAAATGCTGAAAACTGGAAAGCAATAGTCCCAGATAGGCAGAGGTGGAGAAGGCTAGTTCAGGTCTATAAGGTCAATAATCTATATGTTATGTAAAGTATATATATATATATATATAGATGTATTTGTTTTTTCTTTTTCTGCTTGTAATCTATTGCGTCATAAGTAGATCACAATACTTGTCTAATTTTTCACAATATCTTCATATATTTTCACTCAAACGTCTTAAGGAACATATATAAATCATTTATTTACTCTAGTTATTTTTTTTATTCTTTTTTTTATGTTGTATCAGTAAAATTGGTTACCTATAAAAGTTATTTAGTATTTCTTTCCAATTTTATTTAGTTATTAGTATGTTGTTGTTTTTGTACCAATATTATAATATTGTAACCCTTGTACCCATCTGCTTTCCTGAATATACCCTCCAAAACTATGTAAATACTCATTTTATTACTTAGATTGTAAGTAAGGTTCTTGACAGATAAAAAGATAAATATGTATTTTTCTAACAATAAAAATAATTTTTAAAAAAACCTAGAACTAACCAAGTCCTTCTTCGCCACTTTATGGAAGGTCACTGGCTTTTGTTAAAGTGTCAAATGAAAGGGCACTGAATGTAGTGACAAGATGCATCGATTTCAGGTCAAATTACATCCATCAGAGATACTCGTATCTGTAATATGGGAAGCTATAAATCCTAAACAGTAGCCATGTCCTGCAAAAACTCCCCCTGAGGAACACATTACCACAGCGGCGAGGGCCGGGTCCTCAACAGGCGATAGATCAGTAAGCGGTCTTCATATTTCCCAGCGCTTTGTCTATTGTCTCATCTAATTGTCCTGTACTCCAACAATCCCGCATTCTTTCCCGCCGATTTGTCTGTCCAAGAACTAATTGCTACTGGACCCTCTGTGGGAATTCCAGCAAGATAAAAAGTTTTGTTGTATTTATATGTTAAGCTAAAAAAAAGTTTATTCTTTGAAGTTTAAAAGGAAATATCCTGGACATGGAAAATGGTTATAAACAGGACTATTTTAACTATTTTAACGATAAACACTCGCCATTTATTATATATATATATATAATCTGTTGTTGCTTCCTACCTACCTAAATATGAGTTTTCATTAGTTTGTGGCGGCCTGATAGTTCACCTGATTGCTACCTGGCAGCGCCACACGTATGCGCTCAAGAATTGTACCAAAAAGTTGTATTTCAATTTCTTATCATTTTAATGTAAAAAGCTACTGTTCTAAATTGTTAATATCTATGTAAATTGGGAATAATTTTATTAATAAAGTTTCAATCAGAGTACTGAAACATGGTGAACAAAAATCAATAAAGAACTGCTTACAGAAACTGGTTAATTAATATTTCAGAATATGAAGAGACGGAGGCTTAGTTATTAAGATTAAAAGAAAACTTTAACAATGTTTCTCAGTTCAGTATTAACTAGTGCCAGGATAAAAGCTATAATTATGACCTGGATCGAAACTTGTCAATAAACATTAAAATTATAAACAAATAAAAATCCCTCAATGAAATTTAAATAAATAAAAGTCTATAAATTGTTTAAAAATTCTTATAATCTACTAAGAAGAGGGTGGTAAATAAAAGTCGTGTGATGCGCGCAACATATTTTTTTCTATGCATTACAGACCATTGTCACCTTATACGACCTTCCCAATCTTTGCCTATCTTTGGTTATTTCTTTTCAGTTATCTACATGGAGCTCTTTTACACTTTTGTTTTTTCGATCTACAAATCAGCTTTTTGGATTTTCACGTGATCTTTGGCCTACTATTGAGGCCTTCATTGTTGTGTAGAAGCTTTCAGATGGATTGCTTCGTGAAACATAGCTCGTTCATCTTAATCTCCTTTCTTCATATCATGGAATATTGATTGACCAGTTTCTGTGAGCAGCTCTTTATTGATCTCTGTACTTCATGCTTTATTAATCCGATTCTAGATCGCTCCGGTTATCGTGCCGAGGAATTTTCCCTCAAATATTTCAGTAATTCTTTCTAACTTGGTGGTTAGAGTTCAGGTCACGTAACTGGGTTTATCTTACCATTATACGCTCTCGATTTGAGATTGTATTTTGAATTTATTATTAAATCTCTAAATTATTCAATCAATCTAAAATTTTACTGAAAGATTTAAAGAATTGTTGAAGGAAGCTAGTCGACTGTTCTACATATCATAGGTGATGAATATTCAGGAAGCAGTCATTATAAACACATGTGCCCCTGATGATGACCCACCTGTTTGGGTTGAAACGTCGGCACAAATAAAAAAAAGTTTTATAATGACTGCGTCCTGAATATTTATCACCCATGAAAGATTTAAAGTTTGTAAATGATAAAATTATAGCCTATTTATGTTATTATTATTCAACGTCTTAAATAGATAATGAAAGTTCACGTGGTGAATATATTTATATTAACATTAAGTAACAGTTGGTTGGTTGGTTGTTTTGATGTTATAGGAGTAAAAAATCTAAGTCTTCATCGCCTTATATATAAAATATTATTATTAAAATATTTAGCTGTTAAGTTTAATGAAAAAAAAATTATATATAAATAGTAAGTAACAGTATTGTTATGCTATTTAATAACTAACACTTTCAGAAGATTAAGCTTTGGTCTTACTACAAATCAATTATTCCGAAAAACAAAATAGTTATTATATTTATAAAATCTTACAAGATAATGTTATAACTATCCATTAAACTAAAAATCCTACAAAAATGTGTAACGTAAATTTAATAAGTTGTTTTTTATTATAACTTAAGCATTTATTAATATTAACGGAGGTATTAGTGCTGCTACAAAATTATTTTTAGATTATTGTGCTAACATTTACATTTACAACGGAATATTCCTAAAATGAAAGTAGAAACTCATCAAAGTGGTATAAGATGAATCCATATATATTTTTTCTAACAGGAGGGACAGATTTATGTAAAAAGTCGGTTCAATTAAAAAACACTTTGGCCCTCAGGACAGCCAGGAGCTTAGCCTTTCATAAAAAAAAAAAAAAAAAAAAGAAAAAGGAAAAAAGAAAAAGAAGGACCTTCAAAAAAAGGGGAGACTTCTTGAGCCGCTTCTATGCAAATACCTTTTGGTAAAGTCCTAGCCTGGATTAGAGTCCGGGCCAATTTATATAATTCCCGCCCTTTAGGATAAATTTATAACAACTAGTCTATCTTCACAGTCCACCGTTCAAGGAACTTAACTGATATTACCATAATGACATTGATATATATTTTAAGGTACTAGTATATATATATATATATATATATATATTATATATATATATATATATATATATATATATATATATATATATATATATATATATATATAAATCGTATAAATCTGACCAATATTAGCAAAGAAAACGGTCTATTATACATTGAATTCAAAAACATCTATTTTAAAAAAAAAAATCTTTTAATTATTACACTATGGCTAATCCAAACAAAAGGTTATGTGTTTTGGTTGTCTGCTGAAAGGTATGGATTTTTCTTGGTTTTCGAGCGTACTTATTGAAGCGTAATCTTTTACATATCCAACATCCAACGACGCCAGTTCAAATTCGGCCTGGGCGGATTAAATCTAATTTCATGATGACCCCGAAAAATTAATCTCGACCTTCCCACTCACACAACTTTCGCTTACCGCTCAACTTCGTATAGAAATTATTTTCTGGTCATTTTGGGCTATTACAAAATTTTTGAACTGCATTTTTAACTGAGCTAAAGCTAAAAGATTGCAGCTAACAAATCATAAATACTATTAAAATAACAAAAGTCCTATTTATTATATCACCGGTTGATTATGGATTGTACGATTCATTGATTATGGATTATACGGTCCCTTGATTATGGACTGTAGGACTATTAGTTATTAAACTGTTATTTTCCATTGCAAAGTTTACTAAAACGGAATAGAGAGATTTGCATTGCCTGTCATATACAGGTTTAAAGTTGTTACTGATTGTAAGTGGATTCTGTTGTAATATCGCAAATAATTTATCAAATTATTCACTAATTTAATTTTCTAAAAGGTTACATAATGATTTTTCTGACTAAACGGACGATAGATATCGAATGATATAAATATAATGTAAAATCTAGAGTTATTAAACTGTAGTAAATATATTTAAGGTTATAAAAGTATCCATGAAATATTTTTATATTTCACTTCTTCTTTCACACAAGAACAATAGAATAGTATCTTAAACAGTGTAATTGCCTGGAATCCGTGGGTTTTAAATACTTTTACATTTAGTAAGAAAATTTCATTTAATTTCCTTGAAAACATGTTATTATTTATGTTGTTTTTACCACTCTTCGTTACCTTCTACAATTTTTTTCTGAAATTCTCGTCTTCCAAACGATATATAATACGTATACCTTCTGGCCAGTATTTCCGGAGATTCATTTTCGACCTGAATAAGTATTTTCATGTTTTTCTCCTTTATTTAATTATCAATTTCTGTCAAAAGTTATATTTAGCATTTATCCATAACTCCTAACAATGATAAATAGTTATTATTTATAATAAACCAAATTAAAGCTACTTTAGAGGAAGATGTGATAATATTGAGATTTCACAAAGGGAAGATTCATCAAATTATTCAGTAATTTAATTTTCTATAAAGCTACATGAAATTTTTTTGGAATAAACGTTGATACCTAATTATTTATATATAATATCAGATCTGTAATCACTAAACTACAATAAATATATTTAAGATTATGAACATATGCTTTATAAATCCATGAAATGATTTTACTTCTTCTTTCACAATAGTACAATGAAATAGCTATTTTAGCCAATGCCATTGCCTTGATTCTGTGGATTGTATATACATTCTACAAACGTAAAAACATTTAAAAGTTTACATTTAGTAAGAAAATTTCATTTAATTTCCTTGGAAACATGTGATTTAAGTTAAATAATGTTAGTTCTCTGACATTATTATTTATAATATTTTCGCCATTTCCCTTTACCTTCTACAACTTTCTATATTAGATATTGTTTTTTCTAAAGTTCTTCGCTTTCCAATGATATATTATACGTGTACCTTCTGAATAGTATTTCCGGAGATTCATTTTCGATCTGGATAAGCATTTTTATTTTTTTCTCCTTTGTTCAATTATGAAATTCTTTCAAAAGTTATATTTAACATTTTTTTCGTAATTTTTAATAATGAGAGATAGTTAACTATTTGAAATGAACCATATAAAAGGTACTTTAGATGAAGACGTATATGAACATTGGGCATTTAAGCCCTGTAATGTGACATCAACGGCGATAAGACCTAAATGATATTAAAGACCACCTAATTATACAATGATACACCGAGTTTGATCAAAATAGTTTGAACCGTTTTTGAGGAAATCGTATTTCAGCGTTGATATAAAGTGCTTATTAAAATTTAGCATTATTAAAATTAAAATTCCGGGTAGCCGATTTTAAGGAAAAGGTTCCAGCAACATCTAAGGCATATACCTATCTTAAAATTTTCTCGATCACAATACTTACCTTAACTATATATTACATGTATACGTAAGTGAAAGTAATAATAAACCAAAAATATTTTAGGAAATTTAAATACCTCTTTACAACATCGACAAAAAAGTGTATACTTTTTGAGTTATTCGGAATTTAATTTTACCATCCCTCGTAACTTTTTGCCCAGCTTCTTTTCGTTGAAGCATGTTATATAGATAAATTTAAGGGTGTCGAGAAAATGACTTTAGCGAAGTTTCATTGAAATCTGTACATTCGTTTAGGCGCTACAGTCTATAGCAACGCAGGTTTTTCTGCATTTTTATTTTTTTCACCTTTATTAACTTATCAAATTCTTTCAAAAGTTATATTTAGCATTTTTTCGAGAAGATGACTTTAGCGAAGTTTCATTGAAATCTGTACATTCGTTTAGGCGCTACAGTCTATAGCAACGCAGGTTTTTCTGCATTTTTATTTTTTTCACCTTTATTAACTTATCAAATTCTTTCAAAAGTTATATTTAGCATTTTTTCGTAACTGTGAATAATGTGAAATGAATAACTTTTTCAAATAAACCATATTAAAGGTACTTTACAGGAAGACGGATATGAACATTGGGCGTTTAAGCCCTGTCATGTGACATCAACGGGGATAACACCTAAATGATATTAAAGACCACTTAATTATACAATGATACACCGAGATTAATCAAAATCGTTAGAGCCGTTTAAAAATTATGACTCTAAAGAAATGAAATGTCACTTTATCTCCAAAGAAAGAGCCAATATGTCATTTTTATGTTGCAAATGGAAATACATATGACCATTTCTGAGTCCGAAACATTTTCATTGTTGCTCAGTGTAATCACCATTTCATTCCCAGCCTTCCTCTGCTACCTTAGTCTCCCATCATCGTGAATGATGTTTCTAATGATGCACTTCGAGACCACAGTCATATCCTGTAGGTTAGGACAATGAACAAGCCGCGGCCATGTTCTGGGCTGGCTTTGTCCGAAACTTATAATTGCCGCTTCCGCCGTAACCTGGGGTCGAAAGTTTCGCTTTTCGTCACTGCCTTTATTAGACTTCATTTTTCTCCTTAACACAAACGAATGGACGTGTATAACTGCCATTAGGACTCTCATTTAACTTTCGAGGCAGTATTAACAACATTATACATATTTTATGACATTGCATAAGTTAATTTCTTAATCAAGCTGACATATTCGAATTTATAAATTGAACATCTAGTGCGATGCATCACACAAAATTGACTTAATATTATTTTATTTAATACTAATGCAATACAATAAATATTAGCTAGTGTTCGCCCATAAACATAAAACATAAATGAATCTGCATGTCTCCAACATTTTTTTTATACTTTTATGTATTCGTATATTCTCTTTTACATGTTTCTACAAAAGAAAACAATGCAGTGCCATTTGTTTACGTTTTGAGTTATGGACAAATAAAAATGTGAATCCTTCGTAATTAAAAAAAAAAAAAAAATCTAACCCACTTTCCTAACTCAGCGAAAATTTAAGGCAAAAAATAATGTGAAAATAATCAAATAACAATAAATAAAAAAATGTGTATTTTGGTGTTATTCGCAAATACAATTCTAAATTCTAAACCCCTTTTTATCGAATTATTGACATCCGCCTGAAACTTTGTAAATAGTTTCATCTCATCGTAACCTACAACTATTTTATTTACGAAAACTCTTGGAATTGGGGCGTTTTAAATATGGAGGGGGGCAAACTTTGTCTATTTTATCAGGTAAAAAAAAACTCGTAAATAACATTTGCTTTCTACTTGGATCGTAAGATAATTTGATCACAATTTTTTTTTTTTTTGTCTTCAATTCTATATCCGCACCTGTCATGGTAATGGCAATTAGCAGATTTGTTGCTATGTAGAAAATGACTTGATAGGCATGACGAAGAATGGAGCCCAGCAGCACCTCTTCCCTGGTCTGTTTACATCCTAAAATCAGGAAAGGAGATCTCTCATCCAGCTCCTTTTCAGTCGCCTCCTGATGAGCATTTCAGCCGTGGCCATGTCGTTGATAAGTCCATTGTGATGTCCGTGTAGTTTAAGATGAAATCGGGAGTAGAGAGTACGTATGTGCTGGTCAATGGTTGGTTGTCTTAGGTCGGTATGTAAAGTCTTGTTGTTGACATACCAGGGAGCTGCAGTTATTAGTCTTAAAATTTTAGATTGAAAAGATTGTAGTTTTTGTAAGTGAGTCTTTTTTACTGAACCGTAAATCTGTGAGGCGTATGTCCAAATGGGTTTGAGTAGGTAAGTGTATGTATTTAGTTTTTGTCTAATTTTCAATTTTGATTTAGAAAACAGTGAGTATAGTATTTTCAGTCGCTTGTTCATAGTCTTTCTTTTCATTTTGACGTGTGGGCCCCAGGTCATCCTTCTGTCAAATATTAGTCCGAGGTAGCGTATACTGTCCGTCTGAGGAATTGGATTGTTGCTGATATAAACTGGTGGGCATGTTTCTCGTCGAAGCGTAAATGTTATGTGTTGTGATTTGTTATGATTTAATCTAATTTTCCAGAGTGAATACCAATTTTGAAAATTTAGTAAGTGATTTTGTAAATTTAATGGGGTCATGGTGTTTTGTTAAAATTGTTTTATCGTCAGCGGAAGTAGCAGTCAATGTTTCAGAGGTGGTAGGCATGCCATGCGTATAGACAATGTAGAGTAAATGTGCCAATATTGAGAATACCGTTTAAATCAGAGAACAATTTTGAGGTAGTTTGGAAATTTCATTCGTTTCTTGAAACGTAAAACTTCCAACTTAGAGGAGGTGATTAATAAAATTGTTTATATTTGGTTGCACCCCAACTTCTACAAATGTTACTTTCCAACGATATTATTATTAAACCGTAAAACTTCGTAATAATTAACTCCGTGGCCTCTGCTATAAAATTTATACTATTCAGTCGTGAAACCGAGTTGGTACTAACGCTCGCTTTAATATTAAAATGTCCCGGGTTCAATTCTAGCTTATTAGCTGTAGATTCATAATGCAAGCTTAGCGGGACGGAAAATAGAGTGCGCTATTCAGAAAAAATATCCCTCGGACACACCGTAGGGTACTCGTGCAATGCCTTCCTGATTAAACTAGTATTACGTATTCAACCCTACTCCATATTTTATGGGATGCTTTTCGCTTATATTTCACACCACTCTCAAAACTCGTGTGAAATATGCGCATTAATATTGAACAATAAACACATGTAAGGAGAGGTATTGAATTTTATTAAACCCTTCTTTTTCTTTTATAATTTACTTAAACATATTTATTATTATCAATTATTTGTATTTTCATGAATCTCTAGTTAATGGTTTTATAAATGTTTGATACTATAAAATTCAAGATTCGGTGTATTGTGGCCAAAAAAATTAATATGCGATATTCGAAACCGCGAAAAAACATAAAACTATAAAAACGGAAAAAAATATTAGGAAAAAATATAACATTAAAAAATTATAAAGTTTTATAATGATGTAGAGATGGTTGACCGTTGATATAATCTGAGAAGGAGTTAGTCGGGGGTGCGGTCAGATAAATACTAAATTAAAATATAGTAATTATTTTATTTTAATTTTGCCGACGTTTCGACCCACTTTGCAGGTCGTCTACAGGGCTACAAAAGATACAATAATAATTATTAATTAGAGACACAATAATAATTATAATATTAATTATTAAAAAGATATAATAATAATAATAATTATTAATTAATTTTTATTCTCAACATGTTTTGTATCTTTTGTAGCCCTGAAGACGACCTGCAAAGTGGGTCGAAACGTCGGCAAAATTAAAATAAAATAATTACTATATTTTAATTTAGTATTTATCTGACCGCACTCCCGACTAACTCCTTCTCATATTAGATTTATATATGATAGAAAAAATATTTTCATATTTCTCACTTTTTAAATATTTGCTGTATTTTGTGATATTATATTTGATCCAATGTAGAAAACGATCCATCCAAGGCTTGGACATCATATGCTATTAACAACCAAAAACCATGGTTTGGTTTTCAGCTGAAAGTAGGAAATATAAGGTTTATGTTTTTTTAAGTATAATGTTTTGTATTCAATAGAAAATTATAACAGAAAAATTAAATAATTTAGATAATAACTAATGATTCTATAGAAAAATTATTATTATTCTATAAACTATAAAAAAATTATTTCGAAACCAAGTGGAGTTTTTCTTTGTTCGAATCATTTTAAATGTCACTTAAGTGGCTTAGTTTCTTTTTTTCAACTGTACTACAGATACCGAAATTTTAAAAATCTCCCTTGTTTGATAAACTTTAAGTGCATATTAAGTAAGTTACTGTTTGTAACAGAATAAATTGAGATTTAAATGTATTTGTGTAAAAACATTATGGGATTTTATATTTACTAGAATATTTAAATTTTTAGAAATAGTTATATTGTAAAAAGATAAATTATAACAAAGCTTTAATTGTTTTTTTCTGTGACCTGTAATTTATTGTGAAAAAAATCTTTAATTTCAGTAAGATATGTTTAAAAAAATACATAAAGTAAATGCACCAGTATTTTGATTACACAAATCTTTACAGTGGGGATCGATCCTTATTGTATTAAGACACCAACTAAATATCCCAAATCCAAATATTTACGTTTTCATTAAAATAATTCACGAAAACGTTAATATGAGGTAATATAAATTATGGAATGATTCAAGTTCCTTAGAAGGAATTCTAGTGTTACATTACAGAGACATTTCATGTCATAGAAAATAAGAAATTAAAGCTATGTAATAGTTTATGGTAATTATTTTTATTGAATACTTAATAATTGACAGTGGTATTATACAGGAAGGAGATTAGGTTTTCCCAAAATCGGTCTTGGTCTCGCACTTTACAAGACCAAGACAAAGGCCGACTTTTAATTTTAAAGGCTATTTTACACATTTTGACTATATATCCTTTAAATTAATGTGAAACGAGAAGAAATTAATTATCGAACATGGGTTATATACAAATATTTGAAAAAAAATCGAAGTATATACAAATCAGGCCCCTATTAATCTTAGAGCCTTAAACCTCTGAACCAAAAATAAGACCTTCTGGATTAAAAGAGAACTTAATGAAGCCGGTAGGGATGTACTGACTGCTACAAGGTACCTAGCTAGAAGAGGAACCTCTTGAGATGCTGAAGACATCTCAAAGGTAGCTGAAAGGATTAAAATCAAGGAAAGGCAAACTCGCTGTCGAGTCCTTTGAGGACCATTCCGGGCTCGGTAATTTAGATCGCAGGCGAAGTCTAGAGCCCAATACTAACCACTTCCAACTCCATATTTAAACCTTTTATAGTGAACGACTTCTAAGAAGTTTAGTAGAATTATTTTTCATTTTAGGTTAGTTTTTTTTCTTTCTCGAAACTGGAGGAAGTACTGTTGAAATACCAAGTCTTTTCGTGTTTATTATTATTTTTTTTTTTTAATATATATTTGTTTATTTAGAAATATTACATTCTGTCACATCAAGGACATTTATAATAGTGTTCAGAGAAAGCACACTCACACTCTATTTACAATAAAAAAAAAAAATAAATACAGAAACTTAATAATAATAAATACAATAAAATAAAATAAAAATAAATACAATAAAATAAAATAAATGTATATAAACAAAAGAACTAACCTAATCATACACACTCGGGCTTGAGTGGAGGATCTGGCCATTGCCAAAACTCCAATAGATGCTTATTTACAAAAGGTCTCTGGGCCACTGCCGCTTCAACCTTCGAGGAGGATTGTAAGGATGGGTGGTGCTGGATAGAGATTGTGCAAGGGGATTTGGATGATAGGTAAGGTTCTGGTGAAATTTGGAGAATTTTTCTGGAATAAGGTCTAGGACAAATGGGATATTAAGGTCTGGTGTAGGATTTTGTTATTTACATAGAACGGAGCATCAACTATTGTTCGAAGGACTTTAGATTGAAAGGATTGAATACGTTTGATGTTAGAAGCTTTTGCTGTCCCCCACAGTTCAAGTCCGTATGTCCATATAGGTTTCAGTATTGTCTTGTAGATAAGTAATTTGTTTTCAATAGAAAGTTTGGATTTTCTGTTTAGTAGTCTGTATAGCTGGCCGTATCGTCGGTTGAGTTCTTGTCTTTTGAGTCTAGTATGTGGGTTCCATGTTAGTCTTCGGTCTAAATGAAAGCCAAGATACCGGACTGTGTCTGAGTAAGGAAGCTGGATGGAATTAAAGTGTACTGGTGGACAGGAACTGCGTCGGAGTGTAAAGGTAATATGTTGGCATTTAGATTCATTAACTTTAATGCGCCAGTTATTACACCAGATGTTTATTATTAATTTTTTTATTCGATATCGAAAGCCAAAGAAGCTTTATATACATGCTTTAGGTTGAAAAAATATTTGTCTGAAAAAAAATATATACTTACAAAATTTGTTTAATCGACCTTTGAGTGTTATATTTTAACATAATTATTCAAATTGGGAATTAGGTCACTTAATAATTATTCAATTAACTACTACATGATCATTGCTCCTACTGTTATATATAAACATATATTAAAAACGTGTTTTATGGTTTAGATATAAAGATACAAAGTTGGTTCCAATACATGTAATGGCTATACATGTAAATTTCATTCATTACTTTTTAAAAAATACTTCCGCTTTCGTATGTGCAAACGTAATATACACTTTAAATTTCATCAACATACCAGACTGAAACGATAAGAAACCGCTCGACGTTTCCGAATACTTCAGTACTTACTTGACAAACGCTCCAAACTTCCAATTAATTACAAAAGACTCATATACATGACTATAATAAGGCCTATTTGAACTTACGGAGTTGAGCTATGGGGCTCCACTAAACCATCGAATTCCTCTCGTATCCAATCCTTACAATCTAAAATCCTTCGTAAAATCCTCCATGCTCCCTACTTTGTTACAAATAAAACCATCCATAATGAACTTAATGTTTCCTCTTCAATTCCTGATAACCCACTGAGGCGTCTGAAAAGAAGATGGCCCCGCGATCTCCTAATGTAGACATATCATTAGAGTGCTACCATTGGGTAGTTACTCAACAAGTCTTTTCACGTCATTGTATCCGTATGTTCAAATTCACTAAATGTATTTCTTTAAAACAGTTGTAATTATCATTAAGAAATAATAACAAAAAAAAATTCATTAAACCGGATTTATACATTTCCCAAACACCAAAAACACAAACTTAAACAAGAAATTCATGATCATTTCGGTTTTTCTGAAGATACAGACATGGGGGATGTGATCGTTGTTTTGGTCATTTGATCTAACTAACTAAAATTCTACAATAAATAAAAATCTTAATTTAAAATGTTGCTAAGTCTGGTATAAATATTTCCAATTCTTCTTAAATTAAAAATTTATCTTTTCGATTCCATATTCAGGATTCGCCATGATAACATTTCAGGAAAATATAATTTCCTCTTTGTTTCAGTCGGACATTTATTGAAATGTAACATAACTTACAATAGAATACTACAACGAACCTCCACAGATCACTATTCAAGTAACACGAACAGTTCAAAACAAAAGTTAAATTAGGTAATAAATTAAAAAAGGCAGATCGACACTGCCTGGCGTCTCAACGTCAAATGAACATAAATGGCACCAGCCATTCTGACTGACTCAGAAACTATCGTGATTTAAGTTGTTCTCGTCAGTCTTGAGGATGTCATTCATGACTGACCGTGTAGGGTTCGCCTAATTAACATTAGCACTTTTCCAAAGTTCGTTAATTGTTAATCTCATTGTTATGCTCTTGGGAGCGACAGCAAATGCAAAATCAAAAACAAGAAACAAAATCACTAGCATAGGGAAACAACCATCCAGATCTTGTTTTCCATAGTTTGTGAAATGTTTAAACCTAGATGAACGGTCACAAACAAGAAAAAAAACTAGCATAGGGGATTAACTGTTTAGATATTCATTTTTTTTTTAGATAATTCATTTTTTGTCCCGGGCATGACGTTAAACTGCGACCTGGGTGGACAGGACTCATAGCCATAGTGAAGGCAACCTGTCTAGGGGAAGGCAACCCCAAAATCAAACCACTGTCCTTGCAGTTTAAAAAAGATTGATCGTAGGGCCAGCACCCCTTCATCGGAAAAAAATATTTCGCTTTCAAACCCAAAACAGAAAGAAAACCGGACAGATCTAATCGGCAACGACTTAAGGCGCGGAAACGGAACATGATTTTTGGTACGTGGAATGTTCAAGATTTGAGGACCAAGAAAAACGAAGTGGAAAATGAACTGAAAAGCAAAATATCGATGTGGCAGTCCTCAGTGAAACTAAAATCAAAGGAAGTTACAATGAACTTTCAGGAGATTTCGTGTATATCTACAGTGGAGTGGAAAAAAGTGTGAGAGCTAGAGCAGGGGTTGCAATGGTGATTAACAAAAGATTGCGCAGGTATATTAAAAATTATGAATGTGTAAATGAAAGAATAATTAAACTTGAAATGGCATTGTTTGGAGAAGAGGTTGTTATTTTTGGGATCTATGCTCCAACTGAAGATTCCAAGCAATCCCTAAAAGACACGTTTTTCGATGATATTTGCGACTTGATAGAGCGAACACCTAATCGTAAGATTGTTATCTGTTTGGGCGACTTCAACGGACGTGTTGGCAACGATGAGACCGTGGGACGCTTTGGAGAAGAGGTAACTAACGATAACGGTGCAAGATTAATAAGTTTTTGTGAGCAATTAAACATTAAAATATTAAATGAATTCTTCAAGAATAAAGAAATTCACAAATTCTCCTGGCACCAGCCCACTAAAGGTCTAAAATCAATCATAGATTATATAATCCTCAGGCGCACTACTAGGATAAAGGTGAACGATGTTAGAGTGATGAGAGGGGCGGAATGTGGTTCGGATCACTTTATTTTAAAGAGTATTCTGAATTTTAAACCCCATAATCTTCTTAGAAACTCTCCAGTGACCAGAGGAAATTCAGACTCTTCGAAAACGATTCGATACTCAATTGAGAGTATGAAAAATCAAGAATCAGTAAAAGGACTGTTCCAAAGCCGACTGATGGAGAAATTGAATCATGAGAAAGGTCCGAATGATCGACTAAATTACGAAAATATAGTAAAGTGCCTGCATGCCGCAGCTTTAGAAGCTGTCGGAGAGGAAAGGAAAGAGGTTAGAGGAAAAAACAAGCCTTGGTCAAATGAGGATGCTGAAGTGGCTGCTCAAGAGAAAAAATATTTATACAATAAATGGTTGAGCTCTAAAAATGAGAAGGACCTGAGGGAATATAGAAATGCCTGTAAAAAAGTAAAAGCTATTAGAAGGAAGGCTTTAAATATCTATTGGGAGAAAACCTGCAAGTATGTGGACACTTACATTGATGGACAAAAGTCTAGTGCTGCTTGGAGGACATTAAAAAAATTGAAAAATCCCAAAAGATGTGGAGATAACTTCCCATTGATCAAAGAGCAGCAATGGGTAAATTACTTTGAAGAATTATTTCATGAGGAGCGACCCGAATTCGCATGGAACCAATCCGATGAAATAATATTAAATAAGGAAGATATACCGCCAGTCACAATCATAGAACTGGATTCAGTTCTCAAAGGAATGAAAAATAGAAAATCTCCCGGCCCTGGTTCTATTCCAATTGAATTAATTAAAGCAGGCCCGACCGACCTCAAAATGGCACTGGCAGAAAGTATGACACTTCTGTTAAATGGTGGAGAGATTCCTGAAGAATGGAAACAGGGTTATATCACTCCAGTTTTCAAAAAAGGCCAAAAGAAATACGTTTCCAACTACAGAGGTATTACTGTTACCAGCTCGCTGAGTAGATTATACGGCCGGATAATTAAAAGCAGAATTGAAAATGATTTAAAGGAAGAGATCAGCGAGGAACAGGCGGGTTTTCGAGCTGGAAGATCATGCACTGATCACATTTTTAGTCTCTCACAACTTATAGAAAAGATGATGGCCCACGACCGTGAACTCCATTTGATATTTGTAGATTTAAACAAGGCCTATGATTCAGTACCTCTAGCGAAATTGTGGAAAGCTTTGGAAGCCACATCTATTAAGAGATACCTTATCAGAGCAATTCAAGAGCTCTATAAAAATATAACGGGGGCTATAAAAATAGGATCAGTGAAAGTAAAACAGAGTATGTGGTTTTCAACGCTCCAAATTTGCTCCTTGAAATTGATGACTGGACGCTAAATGTCAGCCAGCAGTTCAAGTGCCTCGGATACTGGTTATCTTCAAAGGGTGGTAGTGAGGTTGATATCGAACATAAAATAAATAATGGGAAAAGAATAATAAGTTCGATAAATTCAACCCTACGGAGTAAAGAAATAAGATTAGAAACTAAAAAGAAGATATACCATTCCTTTGTAGAAAGCGTAGCCACTTACGGATTAGAAGTCTGGACACTGACAAAAAAGATGGAAAATAAGTTGCTTTCCATGGAAATGGATTTCTGGAGAAGAAGCTGTGGCATATCTAGAATCGAGCGGATCCCAAACGCAGCTATTAGAGACGAGGTCGGATGTCAAAAGAACATCATTCACCTGATCGGGACCAAACGATTAAAGTGGTATGGCCACTTAATGCGGACGGATGAGAACCGCTGGCCAAAGAAAATTTATAACTATACGCCACCTGAAAGAAGGAAGCGTGGAAGGCCAAAGAAGAAATGGACAGAGGACGTGGAGGAAAGCTTGGCAGCCAGAGGGCTTCGTGAAGGAGATTGGATGGACAGGGAGCAGTGGCTTTTGGGTGTTGGGGATATGACTCCTTAAGTTGTATAAAACCCAAATAAAAAAAAAAATATTCATTTTTCTTATAGTTTGTAAAATGGCGAGGTGGCGAGGTTGAGGGGGCGGGGTGGCCGAATAGGCTAAAGCGTGTGTAACAGCACCGCTAGTTGCCTGGCAACCGGATAACAGAGATTTGAGATGATATAAAAAGTACGAGTTCGCGTCCCGGTGCCGGAGGGGATTTTAAATTCCCCGCCCTCACGCCCCGGCCCGGGAAAATCCCGTATAGCCTAAAAGGCGAGGTAGGGAAGAACAAAAAAAAAAAGTTTGTAAAATGGCTAAACCCAACTTTATACTTCTTAAAACTTTCGGATCTTACACCGAATTCAGTTTTGCTTATCTATATTTTTCTACCTAGAAGTTTTTTTTTTCATTTTTTATATTTTTTTCGATCTTAGATTGTCTTTCTGTTTTTGAAATATATTGATGAAGGAGAGAGCACATTTTTGATACATTTCTTATTTTGTTGATTTTTACTGGCGTGGGTGCAACTTATAACTATTCTTAAGTTTTCTTTGTAACGGTATGATTAAAAATGAAAAAAAAGTTTGATAAAAGTAGAAGTAAATCCTCTCGAAGTATGCTCTTTCTAAAGCAGATTTTGGAAAGTTTGTAAAAAAAGGCAGGGAGGGTGGCTATTTCTTTTAACCAATACATTCTTAAGATTTTTTTTTCAAATGAGTTGTATTTGTGCTGAGTTTCCTGGATCTTAAGTTCTACATTGGCTTTTTCAAACGCCCACTCGCTTTGAAGACTCTGTTGACCTTTTGAACTTTTTATAACTCTTTTCTTCTAATTCTTAAGAGGTCCTGCTTTTCTTTCTTTGAGTTGATCGTAGGAACCAATTGATGGTCTCACTTTAAAGAACTAGTCTGGAAGTACATAATGTGAAGTATACTTAAGTAAATAGTGTAAATATATTTCATTGTATAAATAGTAACTATAATACATCTTTTTTTATTCATTGAAAATTGATACATTCTACCATATTCGAGGACATTAACATTAGGGCAACGTTAATCATTATCAAAATATGTACATACAAATAATAAATAGAATAGAGATAATAAAGAAAAAGAAACGTAGAAAATAAAAATGAAATAATTTTCTAGTCCCATCCTTCGGGTTTGGTGCCATTTTCTCATAATCTAACATATGTCTATTATAGGCCATAGGTCACCAAAAAAACACAGAGAACAAAATATTGGGAAACGTAGAACCATTGAATCTATTTTTATAACTAAAAATCTAAAACATTCAGTGAATCAACAGACAGATATTGACAATTTAAACACGTTTTATGCTAGCACAATTGACAAAATTAATATATAACATACTGATATAAAACAGCTGATCATTAACCCCTCCACCACACTCCTTATGTAAGTAAATCCAGTCCTGTATGAATGCCCTAATGAAGAAGAATACTTTCTTGATACCGTCTGCAAATAGAGGTATATAAATCAAAAATTAAAAATTTTAAATTAATTATAGCAGTCTATTTTTAATTTATAATTATATATTATAATTTTTAGAAACGGAAAACGACATTCTTTGAAATAAAAGAATGAATTAGGACGAATCATATCGTAATGATAAATTTTAAAAATTTTATGGCGCGGTGCATGGTAGGTGAATGATACAAGTTTATTGTCTGAGGCTATACTTGAATGGTAAAAAGTAAATTAAAATTTAGTTTGCAGGTTCTTGAAAATGGCTCCTGAAGCCATTGAATAAACATACATGTAATATATAAAAAAAAACTGTGTGCGTATAATAGACATATGTTAAAAAATGAAATAATAGATAGAAACTAAACGAAGTTAAAATAGACATTCACACCTATATACAATATTTTCATTCACCCAGGGGACTCTTGAGTCACGCTTTGTTCTCCAAATGTGGAAGCCAAGGCAAAACTCCAGTAACATTAATAACAATACAGGTCTACAACCATAAGTTTTGTTTGATAATTTTGGCCAAACTTTCGAGCTGTCCCTCCTCAAAATATA
The DNA here is from genome assembly GCA_928085145.1 of Nezara viridula. Classification (NCBI taxonomy): domain Eukaryota; kingdom Metazoa; phylum Arthropoda; class Insecta; order Hemiptera; family Pentatomidae; genus Nezara; species Nezara viridula. The sequence goes on from OV725079.1 coordinate 167,470,787, forward strand.
CAAGATATTTTTTTTTTATTGGTCTATATTTCTTTCTGTGAGTGATCTAAGAAAAACACTTATACACTCCCAATATGAACAATTTTAATTTTTACTTGCCTATATATGTATATAAGTAAAAGTATTGCGATCCTGAAAATTTCGAATGGGCATTTTCAAGGAAATACACATTTTGAAGTACTCAGAATAATCAAGTCTCGATAATCAAAATGGTATGTGTGTTTGTTTTTATGTGTGGTTATTTCTGTGTGTGTGTATATATATGTGAACAATCTAGCTCAAAAATATAAGTTCGTACGAAACTGGAATTACGTATACAAGGTTCGTATGTACCTGGAATGTTATAGCAACTATTTCAAATTTGACTAGCTGGAAGTGCTACTTTATATTGTGGATTTTACACATTATTAAAATATAACAGCAATATTTTCGTAATAATCTATGATTTTCTCAGCTATAACTATTTTGATTACACTCAGTATATCAGTGTATTATTAAGCAGTTTTTAATACAATGTAGTTTTTATTCTCATCGATGTTCTCTATCAGGGCTTAAATGGCTAATATTCAATATTGGCTTGCTCTAAAGTAGCTTTATTTTTAATAATTAACCATTTCACATTAATCTTTGATATAAAAATTAGTTAAATTTAACATATGAAAGAATTTGATAATTAACTAAAGGAGAAATAAGAGATCGTAACGGCCATTTACATATGGTGTTTTAATTCAGCGACATAAAAATTAAAAATTGTAAGGGTATTTTAATAAATAAAAATAACCACAATAAATTGTAACTAAATATAGCATCAATAATTTTACATTCACTTCCCCTTTATCTGAAAATACTTATTTGTGCTAAGGAGATGGTGGTAAGTGAAACTACGCACCAGATTTTTTAAAATTGAAATAATAAACCATTCCACTTTATAGACTGCTTTAAAAAATAATCAAATATAAAATATGAAAAAAATTGATAATTAAGTAACAAAGAAATAAGCGATCGTTCTAGAGAATCGAAAAAACCTCCTAAATGTAAGCTTGTGTGAAGAAATAATGAAAACAATTACCGCTTAAAGCATTATTGTTCCTGCAATTACCGCTTTTTTTTTTACACTATTTCATGAAGTTGATTTCATCTTCTTCCACAGCAATCCAAAAGAAATTAAATTACTACTCGACTCCCATTAATACATGATGAAAGAAAACGGAGTTCATTGTAGGTTTCAGTACATGAGAAAACTCATACACCAGCAGATTTATTACGTAAAACTTCTATAAATTTCTTTATGTAGATCTGAGACTAATAAATAATTGATTCGATACGAAAAACTCTATCAAGAATATAAAGTTGCGTAATATCCCCAAAAAAAGTATAACGGCATAACATAATCAAATTTAAATTCCGGGAAGTAAAAGAGTATAAGAGCCATTCATTTCTGAGCCGAGGAAGCAGCCGGTTAGAACAAGAAGGATAAAGGAATTAATACGGCCATCCTTGGCAGTTAAACAGATGATGGATAGTGTCCTTGGCGGTTTTCCTTCCTATTGCTATTCTAATCACATCCTTAGCCAGGATAAGAAAAAGCTCCCCCCCTTCCGGGCGAAGTATAAATGTTTTATACTCACATCTCACACATCCATTTTTTACCGAGAAAGATATTCAAGGAGAGAGACAAACTGACCGCCATCGTTTGTCACAGGATCGGGGGGTCCTGGAGGTTGAAGGACATAGTTTTTATCCTCCCCAGGACATATTGTTCTTCACTAAACAGGAATAAACAGATGTAGCATATCAGGGTCTGCTTTTTGTCCTTTTATGTCGTTTAGAGTAGTTTATATATTGTATCGTGATGTGCTACCATCTAGTATCTGTTGAGATAAATTGACGTTGTGCAGTCAGATAAATTTGAACACCCTAATTATAAATGGGCACACGATATGGCCTCGTGATTTCTTTATATAGACATATTATTAGAGTTCTACCGGGGGGAAGTTTCTCAACAAACGTTTTCATGTGATTATATTCCTGTGTACACACTTACTTGATGTATTTATATTGTAATACAGTTGTAAATATCTCTTGAATATATAGAAAAAATATGTAGAACCTATATACATAGATAAAGGTACTTAAATCTTTATCAACATACTCTTCACAGACATACTGTACAGCTAAAAAGACCAACGTACAAAACCTTCAAAATTTTCTATAAAAATGATAGCATTTTCAATTTGAATCTAAATATCGCCATTTTTAAATTATACAGTCGTAGTCACAGTATTGCATCACCTATTTCATTTGATTCTTATATTGATAATTTTGATTCCATTGAATGTTTATTTATTTTGATCACAGGAAAACTTAAACAATGTTTCTCAGTTTTAACTAATTCCAAGATAAAAACTGTAATTATGATTAGTTTAAAAAAATTCTCTTAGTCAGAAATTATTAAAATTTTGTCGTAACATGAAGTGGATGAGTTTTCATGAGGAATAGCAACGAGAATAGGACACCACCAACCACAGGTAGTCGTAGTTAAAAAAAAAAACTGGGGGTAGAAAAATAATAATTTTACCGTTTAATAGTGTAGTTGTTTTTAGAATATCCTGGAAATGAAAAAACCAGTGATCTTGCAGATAGCAATCTGGTAAATAAAATAAAATTTTATGCAAAATCTATGACCACGGCTGTAGATTAAAAGAACTTTATTAAAGCCTCATTAAAGAGCCTGATCTAAATCTGAACTGACTGTACACCTCGGTGACGGTGGGTTGGCAGTTCGAAAGGTCCCAGGTAAATTATTACCGAGCTCCTGAACAACTTCTCACAATTCGACTCTAATATTCATCCCTTCCCCTCCCCCGAACTCTGGGACACACTTCTTGAGAGTTGAGCTCCTTGAGAGCTGAGAAGACAAAGTTACGATAAGTCGCTATTCACCGAATGTGCAATTCCAATTGCCATTGTCTATTCATCAGGTTAGCAATGGAAAAATATATTCTATCGGATTATCCACTTTATTTATCAGTAATCTTCTAAAGGCTCTCTTATATGAATAAGAATTTTGAACATAAACTTTAACGAATTCACCTAGCAGACATAATTCCTTGTGTCGAGCAGGCATAAAATATGCGGTTATTAAATAATAAGATTGAGGCTTTAAAATATTTTATTTGTATTGCTTACATATTTAGCTAATACCACCTACAATATAAACCCCTCCTCTATCGCTACCGCGTCTCATGCAAATTACACATTGTCTGAAATAATTTTGGAAGTATTTTTCCGTCTGATACTCCCTTTTTTTATTTTTGAGCAATTTTGTCGTTTCGTTCTTTGAGATTCGGAAGTATTCCAGATTGTCTTCGCTAGGATTATTTAGAGCTTTTAATTTAGCGGCTTTTCTTTTTTCGCACATGTTCAAGCAATCTTCATCAAACCATGGTTTGTTATTCTTATTTTCCTTTTTTCCTAGACACGAGTTACCGACCGCTTTAATATTATGCCTGATCTCTACCCATAACTTGTCATAAATAATTGAAATAGAAACTAATAGAATCGAAAATAAAGTAAGAGACATGTACAAAGGTATAAATAGATCACGTAAATATGTAGGGTCCGTAACGTCTGGAATTAGGGATGATAATAACAATATTCTGACCGATCCGGTTGAGATATTGAATAAGTTTAAGGACCACTTTGACAATATTTTAAATGCGGGAAATTATGATCTGTGTCCTCCTTCTGAGTACCAGAGTGCTGAACCGTTAATAGAAGGACCAAGTAAAGAGGAAGTTGAAGTAGCTATCGGAAAATTAAAATCATATAAAGCAGCGGGAACCGATAATATTCCTACTGAACTAATTAAGGCATGCGGGGAAGCTGGAGTTTCTAAAATACATCGGTTGGTTAAAAAGATCTGGGTAAACGAGAAATTACCTGAAAATGGAAAGAATCTATTCTTATTCCGATTCACAAAAAGGGTCCGAGGACGGATTGTAATAACTATCGAGGAATTTCACTCCTTCCGGTATGTTATAAAATATTCACTTTAATCTTAACCAGTCGAATCACGGAATACGCCGAGGAAATTATCGGAGACTACCAATGCGGATTTAGACGGAATCGTTCGACAATTGATCAAATATTTTCTTTACGGCAAATATTAGAGAAAAAATTGGAGTATAACGGTATTGTTCACCAGCTGTATATAGATTTTAATAAGGCTTACGATTCTATTGACCGCCAGAAACTGTATAATATTCTAATCGAGCAGGGGATTCCAAAAAAACTAGTAAATCTAGTCAGGATGTGCTTGACGGAGACTTATTTATTTATTTATTTATCAACCCTGCCGTGCCTAGTAGGCAATACGGGTGTCTGCAATAGTAAGATGTTAGGCAGGTCAGCTCAACATCTCACTGCTGCAAATGAATCTCGTTCTTCTGCTCTTTCTTCATTTTTTCCTCTTTCTTCATGGGTGCTTTCCTCATCCGTTTCACGCCAATGGTATAGTACCTCTTCCTCCTCTTCTTAAATTAAAATGGGCTGGCCCCACCGCGACTTTCCACCCGTACACAAAATCTTTGTAGTACGGGTAGTTTTCCGCAGTGACTAACTGAGGAAAATCGTTCTCTGTGAGAATGTAGAGACCGGTTTCCCTCAGTAACTTAGCCCTTAGTTCTTCAAAGGCGGTGCAGTCCACTATGATGTGCTCAGCAGTCTCCGGAACACCGCAGCTAGGGCATAGGGGGTTGATGTCCATCCCATGGCAATGAAGCTTTGCTCGAAAGCCCCCATGGCCTGTGAGAAATTGCGAGATCCAATAGTCTGGGACGATCCACCTTGCTTCTAAACGTGACCGGACGGTGGGGAAGTACTTCCTCAAGGTAGCTCCTTTGGGGGATATCACCAATCTCCGGTTCCATTCCTCCAATGTGTCGTCCCGTATAATGTTTTTCCATTTGCAAGGATTCTCGTCAATTCTCACCTTAAGATGTTCCGGTAGACCTGCTGAGCCGTTTTTCTTAAACATGTGCCTCATCATATCTTCTCGCAGGAGAAGGTCGAGAGGTACCCCTCCTGCTAATACCTGCACCGCCTCATGGGATACGCTTCGATACGACCTGGTGACCCGCAGCAATGCCGTTCGCTGTATTGTCGCCAACTTACTCTTCTGTCGGTGCGAGAGGTTCTGGTTCCAGGCGGGAGACGCATACCTCATGATACCCAGAATCACTCCCTTATAAATTGTTAAGGTTGCTGGGTATCTGAGGCCCCAGAAAGCGCCCCCAACCCGACTGAGACCGTTCAAAGATAGGGCCACCCTGTTTTTAAGATAGTCCAAGTGAGGGGTAACGCTGAATTTTTTCCCAAATTTTACGCCTAGATAAGTGACCACCTCACTTGGACGTATTCTCGAACCTTGAACCGTTATGTTAATAGGGTGTGCCCTGTCAGTTTTCCCTTTCATGACAATTGTATGAGTCTTTGAAGCGGCCATTGATAACTTTTTCCTCTCGCACCATTCTCCGACCAAGTTGGCGCATCGTTCCGCTTCTTGTCTTAAGCCGGCTATGCTATTGGAGGCCACCACTACTGCCAAATCGTCAACGTATCCAGTGGCAGGGAACCGCTGTTCTTCTAACACTCCCAATAACTCATCAAAAACGAGCTTCCATAAAGCTGGACCAAGTACCGATCCTTGAGGACATCCCCTCTCTATGAAAGCTTCAGTCTCATAAGAACTGCCACGAACCTTAACACGTCTATCCTGTAAGTAGCTTCTTATCAAGGCATATAAGTTACTGGGAGCATCATATTTCTGCAGCTGCTGGAGCACAAGAGGCCACCAGACGCTGTCGAAGGCGGAGGATATGTCGAATAGCATCAACATGACATACCGCTCCGTCCTCAGTTCAACGTCTTCACGTACTCTCAGCAGGGCATCAGCGGTTCCCTTCCCCTTAGTGGAGCCGTATTGCCGTGGATGACTTGCTCTGGCAAGAACTGGTGCTAGACTGGTCATGATAAGGTTCTCCAGGACCTTGCTCATCACAGGGAGGAGGCATATTGGTCTATAGGACTTGGGGAGCTGTTTATCCCTATTCCCTCCCTTGTAGAGGAGTCTCAAATCGGCGATCTTCCAGGTTTTGGGAAAGTATCCCCTCTCCAGACAATCATTATATATTCCCAAAAGTCTCTCATCAATGTAGGGAATACTACTCTTTAGGATCGCCGCATCTATAGCATCGAGTCCTGGAGCACGACCGATTTTCTGCTTATCCACAGCAATACGGAGATCATATATGTCCCATCGTGGGCACAAGTCCGTATCCGGTGGGTATGCCGTGGTGCGTCTCACGAAGTTTTCCTCATCGCTGTCTTGAGACGGATCATCCCTGGGGTACGTCCTCGCAATGAAGATTTCGGCTGCCTCCTCGAAGTTGGTTGCCTGAACGTCTCCGTGCTTGAGGGCTGCCAATGTTTGCTGCGTACTAAACTTCCCCATGGCTACCCTATAAGGAATACCCCAGGGATTCTTCGTGGACTCTTCAACAATGAACTCATCCCAGGACTTTTTCTTCTGTGAACGCACCTCGTTTCGGTACACCCGGGCCTTGGATTTGTACTGATCACGGAGTGTAGAGCGCCTCTCGTCGCAACTACACCTCTGATACAGCCGCCGTGCCTTGTAGAGCTCTCTCTTAAGGTTTGTTAAGGCCGGCGTCCACCATGGAACAGGTCGAGCTTTCGCCTTCCGGTGCTGAAGGGATTCCTCAGCGGCATCACAGACAATATTAGTGATCCTAGACACCCTGTAATCCAGGTCATTAGTCTGTTCTATTTCCGCTTCATCCCATTCATCATCTACCAATTTTCCCTCCAGCGTCGACCGGAAGGCATTCCAATCTGCCCTTCGGGTTAGATAACCCTTGGCAGTACCGTGGGAACTTTCTGAATTTTCCACCAGCCTGAAGGATATCGCTTGGTGGTCGGAACTCGTCTCAGATCGGAGGGTCCAATCAACGATGCGATTGGCTATTAATGGCGTTGCAAGTGTAACGTCAATCCAACTCTGCCCCCTAGCGCTAGAGAACGTAGGGGTAGCAGAGGGATTGTTTAATACTACTAACTGGTTCCGCGAAATAAATTCGCCTAGCTTTGCGCCTCTTCTATTCGTTTGATTGGATCCCCAGACCGTGTTCCAGGAGTTGGTATCTGAGCATATGATCACATTTCTGGTGGTAGCCGTGATCATCTCCATGGCGGATATGTCTTCGTCAATATCGTTGCTATCAGGTAGGTAGGCTGATACTAACGTAAAAGCTACATTACCCCACTTGAAATAGCAAGCGACGGAATCCGCCATAGTATGCTGCCTCAGATCCATCACATCGAGGTTCGGGTTATTAACCACTATAGCAGCCCTGGGCCTCCTCTCTCCACTGCTCAAGGCGATAACCCTCGATGTAAGGCCAAACCCCGTGACTATGTTCCCACGGCAGCTCGGTTCTTGGACCGCCATTATGTCGTATCGTTGGGAGAGAACACGAAGTTCATCTGCCACAATGTGTCGGCGGCCCATGTTGAGCTGGAGGATGGTAAGCTTACTCATAGAAGGTTCTTTTAGCTACCTCTTTGGCCCACTGTAGATGCACAGGGCATTCCCTGCTACCCGCCTTGTGTTTCCTTTGAACAACGGGAGCATTTGCCCTCGCACAATTTATGCAGGTTGGGCTAGCCTGTTCTCTTTTCTTTGGACACTCTTTAATTACATGGCCACTAGCTGAACACCAAATGCAGACTACTGCATCTACTGTGCACGTGGCCTTGGTGTGACCGTAGCCCTGACATCTACTGCATCGAGGAGCATCGACGTAATCTTTAAAGGTTATGGTCCACCATCCTCCGTCTAGGCTTCCTATTTCGAGAAGCAAGAACCTGACTGTTGGATGCACCTCTAGTACCCAATTTTTAGTAAACCCGTTTCTGGCCACTGAAGAGAATAGTGGCCGCAGGTCATCCATGATCAGCGGAGTGGGGCCCGACTTCTCGGGTAATCGTTCCCATAAAAATCTTGCCAACTCAGCTGAATTCCATGTGTGAGGAACACCCCTTATTTCCAGCCTGGGTTTTTTCTTCAGAGCTAACGTGGCTTGCAGGCCATGGTCCCGCAATCCCTGCCATCCAATCACTTTCGTGGCATCATTGATGTCGTCCATACGAACCAAGACAGAACCTGCCTTGGTCGCACGGACTATTGCAGCATTTACACCTATTTCTTTTGGTGACGGTAGCCCATTTATAATATCAACAGGACTCTTTCCAGTCCCACTTATGGTGATGTAAGTTGGTCTCAGAGTCTGAGTGGGTTTCTTTGGCAGTGATTTTACAATCTCTGCCATACTTTTAGGTTTCTTCTCATTTGATTTCGGTTCCTTCGAGCTATCATCTTCACTTTTAGCAGCTGCTTTTGCTTTTCTCTTATTTCGTTTACTCACCACTGTCTCGAAAGGCCTTGTGTTTGCCAAAGACAAAGCTTGGTCAATATCTCCTCTTGGCATTTGTTGCTCTACCTCTCTGGAGCTCTCTCCAATAGGTTCACTAGCTGTAGATTGCAGCTCTCTAGAGGACCCAGGATAAATGTGCTTAAGCTGAGATATATTACTCGTAGCCGAAAGAGCCTCAATTACTTTCGGCACAGAGGCCTCAATTATAATTTGTGTAAGCATATCACGTACCTTCTGTGACAGAAGTGTCTCGTTAATCGCCTTTTCTACAAAAGATGAAACACTTCCATCTTTTCTTCCGTCTTCAAGGGTTTCTATCATATCAACAAGACATTGTATTTTGTTGCTAATATGATTACGAATTGACCCAACGGATTTTTTATCGTTCCGCTTTAAATAAGCCCGGAGACTCTCCTGGATTCGTCTAGCATCACTAACTAGCGTATTTGCTTTGCCATCTTTTGCATTTTTACTAACGTCAGGAGAACCATTTCGAGCTCTTTTAGCAGTACGGGTAAGGTTGGTAGGAGATTCCGAATCTTCCATCACACTGGTTTAATAAACAATACAACGGTAATAGTCTTATTAAAGTAGAAAATTTCACTAACCTGTATAACCTTCCACTATAATTACGTTTTCTTTTCAAAATGTCTTATAAGTCTTTGTGCGTCTAAAGGAAACTTTTATATAGCAGTACTTACCTTATAACTAGCAAGCACCGCAAGGCAAATCAAGACTAAGTCGCTTTGCACTATAAAACACAAGTTCAACCTAACCTACAAAGTTCAAGTCTATTTACACTTTAAAATAAAAACACAAAAACTAAAAATGTACATAAAAACAACAAAACGAACGAAACTATGGCATAATGAACAAGAACGAAAAACATGAAACAATAATAAACACAAAAGAAAGCTGGTAAATAACAATCTCACATACACTGGTTAATACACTTGGTACTCCTAGACTGAAGTGCTTGACGGAGACACTCAATAAAGTTAGAATCGGTAATAATTTGTCCGAAAAACTTGAGGTTCGTTCGGGCTTAAAACAGGGGGATTCTCTTTCTCCTGTCCTGTTCAATTTGGCATTAGAACATGCCATTAGGGAGGTAATGCGAACCGAGAAAGGGTTGGATCTGGGCGGGACAACATCCGTGCTGGGCTATGCTGATGATCTGGTACTGTTAAGCGAAGACGTTGAAACTATAAAACTAAATACGACAACGTTAATGAAAGCCGGTAAAGAACTAGGACTCGAAATAAACGTGGATAAAACAAAATATATGGTTAGCTGCAAAAATGGCGATACTACTGGTGATATCGATATAGATGGTAATATGTTTGAACAGGTAGATAAATTTAGGTATCTAGGTTCTACGATAACTAGAAAGAACGAAATTGAAGAGGAGATTAAGGTTAGAATGAAGGCGGGAAATGCTGGTTATTTTTCTGTAACAAACCTACTTAGTTCGCGCCTCTTGTCCCGGAACTTAAAAATTAGAATCTATAAAACGATTATCTTGCCTACAGTTCTTTATGGATGCGAAACTTGGCCGCTTACATTAAGGGATGAGCAGCGTCTTAAGGTTTTTGAAAATAAAGTATTGCGTAGAATATTCGGACCGAAGAAGGATGAGTTAACCGGAGAGTTCAGACGGTTACACAACGCCGAATTGCGTGAGCTGTATCCGGGTAATATAATTGAGGTAATTTCATCGCGGCGAATCAAATGGGCTTGTAAAGTAGTTGGGCTTAGTAACGAGAGAATTCCTAAAAGGTTAATATTTGCTGTGCCGAATGGTAAGCGTCCGAGGGGTAGACCGAAGCGAAGGTGGGAAGATTGCATTAAAGCTGATCTGAAGGAACTGGGTTTGGACGGCGAACGTTGGAGGGAGGTGTGCAACAAGCGATTGGTGGTGTCGGCATCGAACCTTCGGGTTCGCTAAGCCTTATTATTATTATTATTATTATTATTTTTCCGTCTGATCCTTCTGAACGCATTTCGCTATCTCTTTCAACAAGTACGTGAATGTATTAATGTTGATTAATATTATGACTTTTAGGAACTGGAACCGTTGGGGATTGACGCTTCGTTTTAAAAATCACATTTAAGTACGAGAAAGAGAATAGTTTAAAAGAGAAAGCAGTACGCGCCCTGGAGGAACTGGCGGGAGAATACTTCCAAAAATTTTTCAGATAATCGCGAATGGTATGGACATCGTAAGGGTGTATATCGATGTTAATAATAAGTAAATATGAATGATATCAAAATATAATATTTTACAGCATCATTGTAGTTATTTATTATCCATACATCGTACTATCCATAAGTTACGGAATGAACTTAATCCATAACAAATAATAATAATAATATTAGTTTAACTTTTATTTTGCTAAATATATCAATTTATGAATCATGTATTTTATTGACGTTTCTCAGAACTCAAAGGATAAAAGAACAAAGTTATCCCTAGATAGCCAGGTCAAGCCATCTCTGATAGCTTAGAAATAGTTATCTAGAATGTACTGATTGCACAGAAGACCCATTATCAAGACGTTGGGAACAATAACTGTTTTCAGCTAAAGGGCACTTTCTCTCAGACCTCATCTTAAGAATATTAACTATAACTTCCTTTGCCGTCCTCTTCCGACTTCCTTTCACCCCCTTCCTATTCTTGGGTACATAAACCCCATGCTCCTCTGGACTAATGACTCATGCATTTACATTCTTAAAGTCACAGTATTCACTGTAGGAGACCTGGAGTGAACTCGTGTAGTCAAACCACATATCCATAGTATATTACTCTGTAAGTTAGATGCCATTTGTAACAGATATTATGACTAAAACAATTACTTATAAAGTCTTCACTGCCTCCGATTCGTTAACTATAGTCAATATGGTGTGATAGTTGAAAATTAACCTTAATTAATAAGAATTAACCTTACCTCTACCCCAATTCACAAGAAAATGTAAGTATCAAAACCCAAACTTTTTTGTGAAGAAAGAAAATTGGTATTTTTCTTTTCGCTGAAAAACCAGGTTAATAAACAAACAACCATATACAATTTTTATGCTGAGAGAATGACTTGTTTGAATAAGTAAATTCCACATAAAAGTTAGAAATAAAAGAAAGTTTTATATGCTAAAATCTAAAAAAATATATACTTTTTTAGTAATCATATCTAATTATATATTAAAAAACATGCTAATACTCTGATAAGAGAAGTAGAGCGAATCAGCCTACATGTAAATGACAATAAAACAAAATATATCGTGAATGATAAATGACCAATGATCGGAAATAGACCTGCATATAACTAATGAAAATACAGATTTCTTCTATTTTTCAAAGATATTGGAGTTCCAAAAAATCTCAAGATATCTCAAGTTATGGATGCAAAATGCCGAGAATAACCTAATTTTGAAACACAACTGCGAGATCATGACACTAACCAGTACTCTAGGAAGAAGTATTAATAGATTTTAGAGAAAAATGTGGGCATTATAACCTGATAGCCCAGTAACCTTGTACATCGTAGGTTGCAGTGAATGGGGGTAGAAGGTTTCTTCTTATTTTCTTGTACGGGATAATTCGTTTTCGATCTCAGAGCCAACCCGAATCAGTTTTGAATATATCCAAACTGCAATAGTTTAATTTTTTCCACATTTTATCTATGAAGGAGCGCATTTACGACAAAAAACATTCTATACGTTGTAAAAAAAGATTAAATAAGCTAAAATAAGCTGCTAAAAACACCAGAACAGGCTCAATTAAACAAATATTTTACGAGATATAGATTTTCTATTTAAATTATTTTCCACGTTTGATCATATGCAATTGTCTTTTATCTTCAACAGCCTGTCTGATATGAGTCAGCGAAGTAAATATTTATTCATTTTATTATTTGGAAGGAGTGATAGAGGGGGGAGGGAGATTTGGTGGAAGAGGGTAGTCCGTGGGCCTGACCCCCTTCCGCGCACTCTCTCTCCACATCACTATAACTTGCATATCGTTGCATTCCTTGTAACTATTATTAAAAAAAAAACAATGTTTCCTAAAAAAAAAGTGGCCGTACTGTCCCAAAATGGCGTGCAAACTATCTACTTTGAATAAAATTAGTTTTTCGGTCACTGAGATTCAGCAGTTGGCTTAATTTCGTCATAACTGGTCTTTTATTAAAACTGGATAGTCAGAGTATAATAACTCAACCAAAAAATGTTAAAAAATAACTGGTTTTGGAAGTAAAAAATATTAATAAAGTCAATTTTTTCAAGTCGTTCAAACTGAAGTTGAAAATAAAGCAACAATATCAGCAAGCAAGTGCTTTTATATAAAACATCTAGAGAATACATTCATCTTTCTAAATCGCTCATTAATTTTTAATATTCAAGGGTTCTTTTTAAAATGCACTTAATCGGCGGAAAAGCGGCACTGGCTTAGGCACTTACGAAAAAGATCGAACGCAATAATTGACTTAGATCATTCCAGCTCGTTTATATATCAATTATTTATAACTCTTGTTATTTATAGCCATTCCTATATATTTGGATTATTATTTTGAATGGAAATTAATTAAAGTTTTTCATAATATATTTAATTTACTTATTTATATATTAAACCGTTATTTTTCACTGACTAATACATTATGCGCATTGTTCGCACTGGGCAGCTAGTAAATCTTTATTTTATAATCCCATTTATAAAGCAATGGAATCCCGTTGAAAGGACCTTCAAACAAAATCACGTAATATTGTTCGATCGTCGACGACAAGGCGAAAATTGGTTTTTCGAACATAAGCCTTTGTTCAGTTTTCGGGCGGGAATAGCAAAAGGACCTTCCAAAGCCAACTTAATCGAGGAGAAAGTGAAGTTGGGAAAGTACGTGTTCCAGGATATAACGTCTTTGTGCAGTAGTTGAATTCCATTTATAAGCTGGGTACAGTATTTTTATTATTTTTTTTTTTTTTAACTCTGTACTTTAACTAATATATTTGTTTTTATTTATAGTAAAATACACTCAATGATAAGAAAATAAGCGTTAATGATATTGGAATATTAAGATTGCAAATAATGTTAAAACTTAATTTTAATTTAATATAAGTCATTGTGGGAAAAAAAGTGCTAAGTAACAAAGAGACCTTAATATTTTATAAGTTTATTTGCTTCAGTTAAAACAACACGTTCCTATATTTAAGATAATATGAACTTATAATTATAATAAAAAATACCTACCCTCCAGTTTATATTGACAACAATCAAATTCCTCAAACTGACACTCACCTTCGACAGAAGGATGACATGGGGTCCGCATGTTAAAATGAAACGGAAGACACTTAACAAACGACTCAAACTAATTTACTCTCTTTTCTCTAAATCTTCAAAACTAAAACTAAAACAGAAACTGAATACATATACATACTAACTTAAGCCCATATCTCAAATATACGGTATCGCTAAAAAGATCCACCTACAACCTACAACAACTTCAAACGTTCCAATCAAAATTATAGCGACTCATAACAAAAGCACCGTGGTACGTGACTTACAAAACTCTACATACTGACCTCCACTTTCCAACAGTTGACCAACATCAACGATTTTACACAAATTTAAATGGACATAATAACAGACTAATAAGAGACATGGCCACAGCTGATATACCTCAGAACATGAGGAGGAGACTAAAAAGGCGTTGGATGAGAGATCTTCTTCCTTAAACAACCTAAGTAATTGGAACAAGTTAGGGAAGAGGTACTGCTGAGTTCTTTCCTTCCCCATGCTTCCTCATTATTTCATGTATCGCCATCACATTCACTGATTGCCAACAATAACTTGACATGCGCAATTACATCTTTTATAGACAAAAAAAAAAAAAGAGAAGATAATATGCGATTTTAATAATAATTATTTGTATATTAAATATTATATTTTTAATTATGATAAAAACCAGCTTGAAAAATGACAATCCACATTGAGACATTCTTAATATTATTGTAGCTCTATCATCCGGTGTCGAATCCTGGCCTTCTATAGCAGCTTCCACCAATTGTCTAGGTCCCCTGCAGCCACCATCTAATTTTGAAGCCCCAACAAATTTGTTGCATCAGCAGCAACACTATCAGCTCTTCGCAGCTTTGGTCTTTCTCTTCTTCTGGCACCATGGAGTGGCTCCATCAGTAATTGTCTTAGTGGATCCTCGCTGCCCATCCTAACGACGTGTCCTACCCATCTCAGTCTTGCAACTATATCGGACTCCTTAAACATGGCGTACAGCTCCTCGCTTTTCCTGTTTTTCCACTCTCCTCCGATGAGAACACCACCATATATGTGTCTGAGGATTCTTCTTTCAAAGACTAGGAGTTCGTGTTCACAAGCGTGGGAATTATTCGAAGTCTCACAACCATACTATCCTATAAAGACAAAGTTTCGATTTTCTGGAAAGAACTCTATTCCGGAACTGCATTGCTTTAAAAAAAAGAGCACCGATTGGCTGCTGTGATCCTACGTCGAATCTTTTGATAGGTGCGTTGTTATGAGTTACCAATAAGCCAAGATATACAAAAACATTAATCTTCTGGAATTGGTACTCTCCGAAAGTCACCTCCTCTCCAGGCCTAGGCACCTCTCCCGTAACCATACAAGTCTTCTCTCAGGACCCATGAGAGCAAGGAAAGCGTTCTATCTATATAAGCCTGGAAGGAACGTACTATGATATCTCTATTCTGACTGAAACATAGGAGTGAAAAAAAATGTTACAAATAATTCATTAAAAAAACCTACTCAAAACAATGCTTCATGCTAAAAACATGTTTAAAACAAAGGTGCTCTCGCTCAATCTCCGCTGGCCTTAGTACCAGGGAGGAGTCCCTCGCCTGATTGTAAATAGTGTATATAGGTATGCATTTGTTTTTTGCTTAGTTTTAATTTTCTTATTTTTAGGTTATTTTATATTATTTATTGTATTATACTTTTTGAATATTATTTATTGTTATTTTGATGTCATTTATTTTATATTTTTTGTACATATAGTGTGAATGTTACCCTACCTCACTATAACTAGTGACCATGTGACAGATTGTTGTAATACTCAATAAATAAATAAACAAAAAAAAAATACCAAAGAACCAAGGCTAAGGTATTTATTTTAAAAAATATATTTTTAAAGATCCTAGAAATATTGTAGTTTTTTTGTATTAAAAACCTTACCTTTTTATATTTGTGAGAAATGAAAGACTCCTTTGCTGTACGCATAATAAACAATTAAAAATATGTTGTATAAAAAATGAACAACAATTTATGGTGTTCTTTATTTTTTTTATAATAATTTCCTAAAGTACTAGGAGCATTTCAATATTATACTCATTTCTCTGCCTTCATCGGAACCCGAGTTATAAAATGAAATTTCTTGTGAATATGAGAACCGAATTTTTCACGCGACTCCAGGTGATGTTTACGCCCAATATCTGTATCAATCCATTATATTAAAGGCCTATTCCACACAAAAAATTTCTTCGATATTTATGAGATATATTTGGTATCTTTTGTTTGATTTTTTTTTAAAATTTTTTTAAAAGAAAAATATGTTTAAAACTCCAAGAACCTCAGTAGAAAGTCAAGGAATAAATTAAATAAGAAAATTTTTGATACTTCTTATCAAGAAAATTCTTAGATCCAATTATCCAGGGTGTAAGGATTTTGTGGTCCATTGTACGATTCTCAGGGAATTGTTCCTTAAAATATCCCGAAGGAAGAAAGATAGGCCCCCCAACGAAGACGGATCTACAACACCTGTTCTAAGTAAATATAATTGCTTCCCAGTCTGACTGAGGTAATTGGAACGGGCTAATGAAGTCATTTATTGGGCTGGATAATTCGTTTACAAATTTATTTTATTTACACTGGCATCACACGTGGAGTCGAAAAATTCTTTTTTCGGAAATATAAACTGTTGACTATGGTTCTATACAGGGAACCTTCTTCTATTATTATACTTTCAGTAGAAATTATTTTTTTAAATAGTTAATAAATCTTAAAAAATATTTAGTTTTAATTGAAAACTTTAGGTAATCAGTATAAAATATTGAGGACTTCATATACACGGTGGGCCAGACCCCCTCCTCCCCCGCATCCCTATAAATTGCATATCGTTGTGTTCCTTGTAACTATTTATTAAAAAAAAGCAAATGTTCCCACAAAAAAAAATGAATGCACTGCCCCAAAATGGCGTCCAAAGATGATGGATTGACGACTTTGACTTTAGTTAGTTTTTTGGTCACTGAGAATCAGCATTTGGCTTAATTTCCTCATAGTTGGTCGTTTATTAAAGCTGAATAGTCATAAAATAATAAAACATGAAGAAATATTTAAAAATAATTGGTTTAGGCTATGAAAAACACCAGTAAAGTTAATTTTGTTAACAAAAAAATTTTCAAGTTACAAATCAAGCGTCGTTTGTAATTAAACGGCTTACAATAACGCAAAACGTGCCCAAATAAAACATCTGGATAATATATTTCTCTTTCTAAAACGCTGGTTATTTTTAAAATCTAACCTACTAACTAATCTAAACTATATATAATGAATAGCAACCGGGTTGTTTAGTAAAACTCAAATATCACTAATTAAAAAATTATTTTTTATTTACTTTATTTTGTGCAGAAGTTGGACTATATCATAAATAAATAGGAAATTTTAATATTGAATGAATTATTCTCTATGCACATAGAAAGATAGAATGAGTGACGCTATAAGTTCTTCTATAAACCAAAACTGATTGTTTGGATTTGGTCTCAAAATGAGGAAAAACGCGAAATTGAACCAGAAAATAGGGAAAATATATTAAGCGAACGAGAAAGGAAGTGCTAAAACTTCGGAATAGATAAAAAGGACCAGTATCCATTATATAGCTAAATGAATGTATAGTAGAGAGATAAACAGAATATTTCAAGATTCTGCTAAAAGGGGTCAATTGCACTTTGGATGATATTAAGTGGACGATGTAGGTTTATTATGGTGAAAACCACTTTATTTTGGATTGCTCATCGGGACTATCTTCACTTTGAAGCAGGATATAGACAGGTATATCGAGAAAGTTATAGCTCATAGCTCTCCTTCTGTTTAGTGCATTTGCAAACGATTTTTTATGGAATCTTATATTAGTTATAGCTCGTTATTGTTCAGAAATTGCGGAATAAGTTGTTCGGAATTTGTACCACATCATAAAAAAAATAGGATATTTTAATATTGAATGCATTATTCTCCCTGCACAAAGAAAGATGGAAAGGGCGAAACCGAACTGCTTCGCACAGTTTTGCGCGTACATAGGCAATAGTTTAGGCATAGTTTTGGCACTTCCTTTCTCGTTCGCTTAATATATTTTTCCCATTTTCTGGTTCAATTTCCGTTTTTCCTCATTTTGAGACCAAATCCAAACAGTCAGTTTTGGTTTATAGAAGAACTTATAGCGTCATCCATTCTATCTTTCTATGTGCATAGAGAATAATTCATTCAATATTAAAATTTCCTATTTATTTATGATATAGTCCAACTTCTGCACAAAACAAAGTAAATAAAAATTATTTTTTTAATTAATGATATTTGAGTTTTACTAAACAACCCGGTTGCTATTCATTATATATAGTTCAGATTAGGTATATATTATTTTAGTTTATAAAACAGGTATTAATATGACTCATTTCCTGGGAAGTGTATACAAATTTTAATTACCTCTAAGAATCAGTAAATATACAAAACACGGTGTTAAATTGCAAACGTTAAATAAAAAAAAAATCAAGATATTTAGCAAAGTATTTTTTAATTAAGTTTTATTATTATAATTATATTATTTTTACAATTGAGGTCTTCTTAAACGACCTACGTATAGAATGAAGGAGGTTAAATTAAAAAAAAAATAATAATAAATTTTTTTAATTAAAATTTTTTTTTTACAATTAAATTATTGTATTAATATTTGTTCGTTAATACAATCAATATAATGTACCAAAAAAATTATTATATCACTATAACTAAGCCATTTATGTGTACTAAATGGTGTGGTAGAGGCCTGTAGGCACCCACGCCAGGACCGCTTTTCTGCCGCATAAGTGCATTTTCTACGGAACTGCTTAACATTTTTTTAAAAATAATCAACGTTTTAGAAAGAAAAATATATTCTCCAGATGTTTTATTTCGGCACGTTTTGCGTTATTGTAGGCCGTTTAATTACAAACGACGCTTGATTTGTAAATTGAAAATTTTTTTGTTAAAAAAATTGACTTTACTAGTGTTTTTCATAGCCTAAACCGATTATTTTTAAATATTTCTTCATGTTTTATTATTTTATGACTATTCAGCTTTAATAAACGACCAACTATGAGGAAATTAAGCCAAATGCTGATTCTCAGTGACCAAAAAACTAACTAAAGTCAAAGTCGTCAATCCGCCATCTTTGGACGCCATTTTGGGGCAGTGCGTTCACTTTTTTTTGTAGGAACATTGGCTTTTTTTTAAATAAATAGTTACACGAAACACAACGATATGCAATTTATAGGGATGTGGGGAGGGTGCACGGTAAGGGGGTCTGGCCCACCGTGTACATGTAGTCCTCAATATTTTATACTGATTACCTAAAGTTTTCAATTAAAACTAAATATTTTTAAGATTTATTAACTATTTAAAAAAATAATTTCTACTGAAAGTATAATAATAGAAGAAGGTTCCCTGTATAGAACCATAGTCAACAGTTTATATTCCCGAAAAAAGAATTTTTCGACTCCACGTGTGATGCCAGTGTAAATAAAATAATTTTGTAAACGAATTATCCAGCCCAATAAATGACTTCATTAGCCCGTTCCAATTACCTCAGTCAGACTGGGAAGCAATTATATTTACTTAGAACAAGCGTCGTAGATCCGTCTTCGTTGCGGGGCCTATCGTTCTTCCTTCGGGATATTTTAAGGAACGATTCTCTGAGAATCTTACAATGGACCACAAAATCCTTACACCCTGGATAATTGGATCTTTTTTTATTTTTTTTTTTTTGTTTATTGATAAATATTACAATCTGTCTCAATAAAGGACATTTATAATAGAGTTCTGAGAGCACATTCACACCATATTTACAAATTGAAAAAAATAAAAAAAATAAGCTAACTTCAAATAATATAAAGCTACAAAAGAACAAAATAAAATATCATAGTGAGAAAAAAAAAAGTAATGAAAATAAACATCTTAGACGCAGGCATACCTATTACACTTATACTTACAGTCGATCATAGGAACTCCGAACCATATTTATCCCCCCACATGTGGAGGGAAAGCAAGGCTTTAGGAGATCCCTGCGCTTCTTCCTCAACCATTTCACTGGCATTAAAAGCTAGCGGAGATTGAGTAAGGGCGCTACAACCACGGACACTCATGACTTGAGTGGAGAATCTGGCCATTGCCAGAACTCCAGCATATACATGTTACAAAAGGTCACGGGGCCACTGCCGTTTCAGCCTGCGAGGAGGATTGTAGGGATGAGTGGTGCTAGATAGGGATTGTGATTAGGGTGATGGGTAAGGTTCTGATGAAATTTGGAGAATTTGTCTGGGATAAGATCAAGAATAAATGGAATATTAAGTTAATTGTGCAGGGTTTTATTAGAGACATAAAAGAGAGCATCGACTATTGTACGGAGGACTTTGGACTGGAAATATTGAATGCATTTGATGTTAGAAAATTTGGTTGTCCCCCACAGTGGATAATTGGATCTAAGAATTTTCTTGATAAGATGTATCAAGAATTTTCTTATTTAATTTATTCCTTGAATTTCTACTGAGGTTCTTGGAGTTTTAAACATATTTTCCTTTTAAAAAAATTTAAAAAAAAATCAAACAAAAGATACCAAATATATCTCATAAATATCGAAGAAATTTTTTGTGTGGAATAGGCCTTTAATATAATGGATTGATACAGATATTGGACGTAAACATCACCTGGAGTCGCTTGAAAAATTCGGTTCTCATATTCACAAGAGATTTCATTTTATAACTCGGGTTCCGATGAAGACAGATAAATGAGTATCATATTGAAATGCTCCTAGTACTTTAGGAAATTACTATAAAAAAAAATAAAGAACAGTCATAAATTGTTGTTCATTTTTTATACAACATATTTTTAATTGTTTATTATGCGTACAGCAAAGGAGCCTTTCATTTGTCACAAATATAAAAAGGTAAGGTTTTTAATACAAAAAAACACAATATTTCTAGGATCTGTAGAAATATATTTTTACGTTAAAATAAATACCTTAGCCTTGGTTCTTTAGTTTTTTAAATTTTTTTTAAATTTTATTTATTTATTGAGTATTATAACAATCTGTCACATGGTCACTATTTATAGTGAGGATAGGGTAACATTCACACTAAATATTCAAAAAATATAAAATAAATGACATTAAAATAACAATAAATGATTATAATGACTGTTTAAAAGTTTTTTTTTGCAGTATATTGGACGTTTTTAAAATCGCAGTATTTGTAAAAATTTGATTTAAAAACACCTATTTTTGATAACAAAAAAGAAAAATATTGGAAGTACAACAAGTTTTTGAAATTATTATATGTTTTTTTTAATTAATTAATTTTTTTAATTAATGACAGTAAAATGTATATGAAGTTTCAAGAAAAAATTATCAACTATCAGCTGCAGCCAAGCAATTTTACTAAACTTAATTTTAATTTTAACTAGGTTTTCAATTGAACTATTTACTAAAACAGTACAAAATGATTATTCTGACAACTACAAGTATTCTCACAAACTGCCAAGGTATAAATTAAACAGTTAATAAAGTTTTTCCATTAATCGGCCCGCTGTGCGTCAGCAAAAAATCCTCCGAAATAAGGCATCTGTCACATCGACTAGTTTCTGGAAAATGGACAAATGCTAAAAATGAGCCTTCTCCTCTTCTTCCCTCCCCCTCCTATAAACTATCAAAAAAGCCTAAAAATAAATCGATATCCGAAGGATGGAGTGATGAGAGGGCAGTCGACAGATCGAGTTATCGCAAGATTTGAGAGAGGAAGGTGGGGGGGGGAGCAGGGTAACGGGTTAGGCAATTTCCCGGAGCAGGTAGGGTCCTTCCCGACGTTTAATGTCCTTTGGAAAATCTAATCCCTAAAGGAGGAAAATATCTTTTACAGCTGATCGACGATCCTGTATCTCTGAGGATATGATTTAGAAACCCTTCATGGAAATAAGGTAAAAAGAAATGAAAGGATCAATTGTACTTTGTATTACCAAAATGGTTTGTACTTTATTTAACAAATATATAGGATAGATTTAGTTTCCATTAAATAATATTAGTTTCTAAGAATTATTATTCATATTTTTTTTTCAATCTCCATTACCTTCCACGGCTGTATATGTTAGTTATTATTTCTTATTTTTAAATATTTAGCTATCAAACGATTTATTATACTTATTTACTACTACTCATATAGTAACAGTTAATAAAATAAGTTCAATTGAACTTTTATTTAAACTCCAGTTGAACAACTATTTAATCCAATTATCCGAAAAATTCTAAAATTGGAGATTACCATTTATTCAGTATGTCCAATGTAAGAAGATTTTTTATCAATCATCTTTTAGTACAAATTAGTTATTGATTTCATTATAAGTAGAGACCAGATTTTCGTGCACTAAAAATCCGAAAAATGTGCAGAAAAAACTCAAAAGGTGCAAGATCGAGCAGTAAAAAATCCAAAATACGTAAAATTGTCTAATTAACACCTCAAAAGGTGGAAAATCATCGAAATTGTTTAATTTTTTAATTAATTCATTGTATTTTTATCAGGTCGTTAGTTACACGAGAGATAACAGATAAAAAAAAAATTAACAAGTAACATTGAAAATAAAATTCCAGATCATAATCAACAAACGGCAACAGATTATAATTTCTCTGGAAACATTTGATTTTCGTTAAATAATATCGGTTTTTACAAATTATTATTTATAATTTTTGGTCACTCTTCATTAGCTTCTATGACTTTCTATATACGATATGTATTGTTTTTTAAATTTTCCGCTTTCCAACGATACATTGTACGTATTCCTTCTGACTGTAATTTCCGGAGTTTCATTTCCGACTTGGATAAGCATTTTCTTTTTTTTTTCATTATTAAATTATCAAATTCTTTCAACAGTTATATTTAGTATTTTTTCGTAACTCCTAATAATGAGATATAGTTAATTATTTTAAATAAAATAAATTGAAGGTACTTTAGAGGAAGAAGTGTTGAACCTTAGACATTTAAGCTCTGTCTTATGAGTATAAGACCTAGATGATATTAAAGATCGGTTAATTATACAATGATGCACCGAGTTTAATCAAAATAGTTGAAGCCGTTTTTGAGAAAATTGTAAAAATTTGTATCACATTACATCATATCAAGTGGCACATCTGGGCTGTATAGAAACCTTAACAACGTAATATCAGTTTCGTTTTTGAGCTAGACTGTCCACAGACACTCGCACGGACATATATATAGGTAAGTGAAAGAAAATATGACAGTATTTCATTCTCTTTGTAATGAGCTATCATTCAAAATTGTATTTTGATATTTTGCCTATTTAGAGAGTCGAAAAAAAAAATTAATAATGCCAAAGAAAAAATAAATAATAATGACTGTTTATATTATTGTAAATGTTATTACTTTGTAAATATAGAACAAAAATAGTTTAAACACAATTATAATTGTATATTTTTAAACGTTATCACTTTTTGAATATATAGAACAAAAAACATATATATTTCATATCATTGATGTTTTCATTTCTATCGAGTGGTCTTAAGCACACATCGTATTTTTTTTCTGCTTATTGGTTCTGTAGGAGATCTAAGAAAAAATATTAAAACTATAATCCCTACCACCATACCGGATTCTCAATAAACATATAATTGATCCATTGTATTATAAACAGAATTTCTGTTCTTTGAATGTAAGTTTCACTGGTTTCCTATTCTTCCTTATAAAGAGACCTATCAATCAAAATGATTGGACCGTATGTGCCCGTTTTAGAAATCGTCCGTTATGCGCAAGACCTAAATACTATTATCGTATTTAAAATTTGAAGGAATCTATAAGAATTGTCCGCTATAGAGAGATTTCTGTTTAAGATTATGTTCAATATTATGGTTTCTTCCATAATTATAATTTCTAATTTTACGGTTTTATAATTATTACTAGCTTTACCCGGCCACGCGCTGCTGTGGCTTAGCCTGGCAAAATGAAAAAGAAAGAAAATAGAAAGCACATATGAGTAGATTAGTAGATAAGGACATCTGTCATTTTTAAAAAGTTGGGAAACAAATTTGTCTGTAAAATGGCTTCAATTTAAACTAATTCTAATTGTTTTTTTCTCATGATACAAATTGAACATTCATAATCATCTGAGTGAATACGCCGTCATTCATAATCATCAGAAACAGTCTTAGTTGAACTTATGAAACTAAATTAAAAAAATAATAAAAAAACGTACAATAGTATTGACCTACATAAGGAGAATCATATAACTTCTTCAAATGATAATTTCAGTTACTGTAATTATAAAATTTTCGATTAATCAATAAAAAATAAAAAAAAAAAATGCTTGCCGACGTTCGGTAGTGAGGAAGCAAAAGGAAACGGCCTTTTCTGAAGAGAAAGCAGTAAATGTTTAAAACTCAATAACTCTGCAACGAACCGTCTTATTTGTGTTCTTTTTTAGTTATCGTCAAATAAAATATTGAATTCATCGTAACATTTTTCAGCTTGTTTTCAGGAAAGTATGTTATACACATAAATTAAAAGGATTTCAAGGGGAAGACTTTAGCCAAGTTTCGTTAAAATCGGTAAAGCCGTTTTGGCATAACAGTTTGTAGCGACACATATTTTCGCGGCTTTGAACAGAAAAACATTTACATTTTTATTTTTTTTACATATGTAAAATTATCGTAATACAGAAGTACTATGCCAGAAACCTTCCCAGGAGTGTACGGAACAACTTCCTAAAGTTTCATGGCGATCGGTTGAATGGTTTAGTAATGCACGAAGGACAAACAGACGGACAGACAGACATACATTCATTTATATATATATATATATATATATATATATATATATATATATATATATATATATATATATTAGGATTATTTTTTCAAACTTTTTTTTTCAATATGAATATGAAATAAAAATAAAATATTGAAACGTCACTGATTAAGGTATTACTCATATTACATTAACTTCTACTAGGAATATATTTTGAAATTAAAGGAATAGTTCGACCCTAGATATTAGTAGATAGGTTCAGCTGATTCAGTAGCACTCCCTTTTGCCTAACTTAAAACTTGGCCCTTTGAGATAGCCTCCCAAGATTCAGGTCAAACTGAAGGGAGTTAGTTCTGCGAACGGATGGCACCGTCTCTGAGATCTCATTGGGAGATACCGCGCCTTCTCTAGATACTAGATATGGATATCTAGAATGTTCAATCCTCCTGACATCTCCGGTCTATAGAGGCCTTGGCCTTAGAAATAGGCACAAAGTTTAAAAGTAACAATATATTGTACCGAGTCCCAATAAATACAAAACTATAAATGTTGAAATAATAATAATAATTTTTTGTTTGAAAAAAAAATCTGGTCAAACTTAATATAAAATTAAAAAAAAAATGAAATACTAATAAATGGCTCAATTGTTATCACATCATAGTTTATTTATCTTTATCTTAAACTTATCTTTATTCTTGTTTATTAGTAAGTCTTATTTTATTTTCAATCATATATAAAATTGATTTCATTTTTTTCTCTTCCTTATTTTTTGTTATAGAATAAATTAATGCTTAGTACAGGTTTTGTTTTATTTAATAATTCTTTTATTTTTTTCACATTTGTTAGTTAGCCTTATTCTGCCTTCAAGTAAAATCTTGAGCTTGAAAATTGGTTAGCCTAGCCATCAACATTTATAGTTTCAACATTTGTCGAAAATCTGTTTATTAACCCTTAACTGAACACATTCTGTTGATTTTTACTTTTTGATCTTCAATCCTACTGTTTATTTCTTCGTTTGATCTTCTTCTATAACATTCTTGTTTTTGTTTAGACCATCTTAAAATAAAATCTTATTATTTTATTTCAAATCTTATTTATTTTTCTTAAAAAAGTATTATTTTTTTTCTATTGGAATTACAGACCGTAGGTCTTTTATCGCTTTAAACCTCCTTCTCAATCTCTGTCTTTCAAGGAAAAAGTTCCAAGGGCTATTTTTTTTTTGTTATCTGCATGCACCTCTATTGTTTCAGTGTTGATTCTGTCTATTCATCTGGATTTTTCAAGCATTCATTGTAGAGGTTTCCAAATGTATTGCTCCAAGCTACATACCCCATCCAGCTTATTTACCTCCTTTCCTTCCAATCACGTGATATTGATTGACTAGTTTCTAAAAGCAGTTTTCTATTTTTCTGTTTACAAAAATACTGTACAGCATAGAACCGATTTCGTGTATCAACATTTTTTTTCTTGTTATTTATTGTCTGAAAAATAGCCAGATTCTCTCCCACGCTAAAGGATCGAGGACAGATAAATGGGAATTCTGAGGCCAGAATTCGAATACTGTAGCATGTACGAGGTTCTAAATCTGTTGGATATTAAAAGGAATGTTGACTTTTCTGAAAGGTTACTAATGGCATTTGATTTGACATAGGCATATGAGGAAATATTTACGACTGTTATTGTTGAATTTCAAAATAGAAATATAGATAGAAAGTAATATATATATATATATATATATATATATATATATATATATATATATATATATATATATATATATATATATATATTCATTTTACTTTCTATCTGTATTTATTTCTATTTTGAAATTCAACAATCACAGTCGTAAATATTTTCTCATATTATTATTGTAAAAAATATATATTATATTATATTACTTACCCTCTCCAAACTGCGCCCCTAACACAGCTACGTCCTGCTATACTGGAGGGCATCGACACTATGATTCGCAGGAGCGTAAAGGCCATTATTGGACTCCCTGCGAATACTTCCACAGCGATGTTATATGCCCCCAGGAGATACCGAGGACTGGGATTAATCCGCTGCCAATGGGAGGCTCCTCTTCAACATTGGTCCATTGCTCAGCGACTGTCCAATGTACCAGATGCCCTTTTTCAGTCTACCTTCGATTATTCGGCAGAAATTGCTGAATGTGCCGAGAGATTGGGGGTTGATCAGGGTCATCGAAATGTGAAAGCTCTACGGCAGTCGCTACGAGAAAATGCATTTGAGGAATGGGCCAACTGCAGGTGGCAGGGTATTGGTGTTCGCCATTTTAAAGAGACTCCGAAAGCGAATAGATACATCTACGAAAAGCAAGTACTTTCTGGGTCTGAATGGTCGAATGCCCTAAAACTAAACATTAATTATGCACCCCTGCGTGGAGTCCCAGGAGTCAGCGGACAGGTCAGAGAAGTTGGGTCCCTCTGCCGTAAATGCGGCAGAGAGTCTGAAACACCAGCACATGTGCTGGGAAAATGCCCCAACAAAAGAGAAATTCCGTGAGACCTTCGGAGAGAGAGAGTTCACCGTGAGAGGCCTCTGGTTTGGGTCTCGCGGAACTATCCCAAAAAGAACAAGGAGCTTCCTCGAGGAACTAGGTGTCGACATTAAGGACGTAGCGAGGTTGGCTGAAATATAGTCCTCGACTCCCTGGGAATCATTCACCACCACGTGCATGGCTAGCCCGAGAGTTTTAATTTATGTATTTGTTTATTTATTTATTTAGTGAATAATTGAAAACAATAGCGATAAAGAGAGAGAAGTGAGAGAAAGGGAAACTTAATGTTAAATAAAAAAAAAAAAAAGCATGAACAATAAGAAGAAGGAAAAAGGAAAAAAAAAAAAAAAAAAAAAAATTATAAAAATAAATAAAATAATAAAAATGTATATATATATTTCTATTTTACTAATATTAACTAATACTTCTGTATATTTATATATAAGTTCATATATTGTCTTAAGGATAGAAGAGTATGCTGTGTATATAGCAACCCACTATAATTGGGCAGCAATCCTTTATATTTTATGAAAAAATAGTGTTTCTCTCTCTCTCTTATGAATATTATATTATAAAATTGCTCATATTATATTTTTTTTTTGTTTCTGTTGGTATTACAGACCATGTCGATCTTTTGCCACCTTAACAATCCTTCTCCATCTCTGCCTGTCTTGGGCTATTTCTTTCCATTTATCTGCATGCAGCTGTAATGCATCTTTGTTGATTCTATCTGTACATCTGCTTTTTGGCCTTCCACGTGGTATATTGCCTCTATTGAGGCATTCATTTTTGCGTAGAGGCTTCCAGATGGATTTCTACGACATACATGCCCCGCCCATCTTAACTTCCGTGCATTCATATCATATGATATTGATTGACCAGTTTCCGTAAGCAGTTCTTTATTGGTCTTTCTTCTCCATGCGTTATTATTTTGATCTAAATCACTTTGGTTATCGTGCGGAGAATGTTTTTCTCAAATCTTTCAATAATTCTTTCAATAATAAGGTGATTATTAGAAACTAGGTATAGTAGCCGTACATGAGATTTCATATATCTTTCGAGATTTCATTCATGGATGGTTGCATTCAGATGGATGGTCATTCATTAATATCATTCATTAAGGACCGACGTGTCTTTTATTATTATTATTATTGTTATTTTTTTAGATGCTGGCTAGCAACACATATGGTTGCGTGAACTATGCCACTTCACTAGGTAATGGGTTTTTACAGTCCGAAACAATAGAGCCATTACAAAAAGGTAATGGGATATAAAAAGGACCGAGACAATGGAAGATTAATTAAGGTCCTATTATAAGAGGATTAGCTGTTCACTGCTTCACTCCGCCATTGTTTCTTCACCCTTCTCCAAGCAGTTCTTTTCTTATATACTTCGTAGTAGTAACTTATATCCCTTCTTATAATCTACAGAATCGTAAGGAACTTCAAGGAAGTTGTATAACCATCAACTTTTAGGATGGTTTACTGTTTAAATAAGGAACTAAATATATATAAGGAAAAGAGCGACTTTAACGTGGGGAGGCCACTGATTGTTTCACATATAAAACGTAACTGGTTTTATATAACTTGTTTTTCATTGGTGTGTATTTATATTAGCAGTTGATTTCCTTAAGCAGGTATTCTTAAATTTAAATTTCAACCACCTTGGACTCCACCGCTTGGCGTTTCCGACTACTCCACCGCTTACTATACAAACGCTCTAAGCTTCCAGTTAATTACAAAATACTCATATACATGACTACAATAAGACCTATCTGGACATAAGGAGTTGAGATTTGGGGATCCACAAAGCCATCGAATTTCTCGCGCATCCAATCCTTACAATCCTAAATCCTTCGTAAAATGTTACTTATGTTTCTGAATTTTCCCAATGTAGATAACTATCCTTCCATAATAAACTTCAGAACCATCAGAACCCTCTCGTTTCTAACCTTGCTTCCCATTCCGGAATGGGCCGCTACGAGGCATCTGAAAAGAAGATGGCCTCGAGATCTTCTATTGTAAATACAGTTTTTTTTAGAGTGCTACTAGTGGGTAGATTCCCAACAAGTGTTTTCTTGTTTTTAATTTCTGTTATCACATTTACTTAATGTATCATTTCTTAATACAGTTGTAAATATCATAAATAAAAAAATAAAAAAAATTTAAACCAAATATCAACTCGGGTGGCAACACTCTCCCGACGTTGTTTTTTATACATACTTTCGTCTATCTCCACTATTTTATTTTCACCGCTGATCATTCGGTTTGTCTTTCGAAGTAATATGTGCATTAAGATCTCGTACCCCTTTGTAAATAAAAACGTTTCCAGAAGAATATCGTGTTGTAGAAAAACATCGGTAAGCCCTCCGTTACACGCAAATCCCATAATGTAATGTCTACGGCTGTATGACAATACAAGTATAATAATATTGAACTTTGAAAATTAACTGGGCATGATGATAAGAACTATAGATTGCTTAATGAGTTCAATGTTTGACAACGTTAAACTTTGTAATATAAACAACAATAAAATAACATCATAGACAATAGCAACCATTTTTATCGTTAGAGCGTGCAGAAAGCTAAGGTAGGGTTATTGGAGGCCGCACTTTGTATTTTACAGTCGTTATTTTTATTTATCACTGAATGCATACACACATATAAGTATATTCAACTTAATTCTCTTAATTTCAAAATTTTCATAAATTAAATATTAATTAGTTCCAGCGCTAGATTAATAAATATCTAGACGCACTTTGTATTTTACAGTCGTTATTTTTATTTATCACTGAATGCATACACACATATAAGTATATTCAACTTAATTCTCTTAATTTCAAAATTTTCATAAATTAAATATTAATTAGTTCCAGCGCTAGATTAATAAATATCTAGACCAGAGGCTGTGAAACTTACAAAATATTAAAAATAAAAATCGTATGCGGTGAATTACACAACTTTCATCACTTATTACACTAATCTCAGTTGAAATTAATTTTTAAATACGTTCTCACCCCACTATCCAGCAATGCCATCGTATGGTAGACGTTGTCTTCTCTTCATTGAAGAGCGGAGGACAATATCCAAGGAGGCATTGGAGTCTTTCTTGACGTTGAACAGACGTTTGATCAAGTCTGGCATCCGAGATTGGTTTATAAACTCCTATAAATTCCTCTCTTACTGATAGACACTTAATGCCTAATAAATCACAATAATGCCTATTCATTCCTTTTTTCTTAATCTGCTGGTGTTCCTCAAGGTAGTATTCTTGGTCCTATCCTACATAGTTTATATAGCTGATATCCCAAACCATCCTAACACTGTCTTCACAACGTACGCCGAAGACAGATGTATCCTATTATTTAATAATGACCCATCAATCGCATAGCAAACTCTTCAATTACACCTCACGAGCGTTGAAGACTGCTGTCAAAACTGCAGGATAAGAAAAAATCCAAATAAATCCCATTAAATTACCTTTAACCTTCGTCGTAAATCAATGACTTCCTGCCCTTTAGTGTCCTTTAATAACATCCCACTTATTCCTGTTGGACATATTGAATACCAAGGACAAACGTCTCACTTGGAATCCTCATACCAGACTGAAACGACAAGAAAGTGATAAACGTTTCCGCTTACTTCAACATTTACTAGACAAACACTCTAAGCTTTCAATTAATTACAAAATACTCATATATATGACAGTAATAAGGTTTATTTAGACTTACGGAGTTGAGCTTTGTGGCTCTCCGAAACTATAGAATTCCTTTCGAATCCAATCATTACAATACGAATTCCTCAATGCTCCATGCTTTGTCACAAATAAAATAATCCATAAAACTGTTCATATGTTTCCGATTTAGCCCAATCCAGATACCCATCCTTCTATATTAAACTTCATAACCATCCGAATCCTCCAGTTAACATTGCTCCCTCTACGATCCCTGGTAAACTACCGAGACGTCTGAAAAGTAGATGGCCTCTTGGTCTCCTAATTTAGAAATTTTATTAGAGTGTTAACAATAGCTTTTGAAGCCTACTTTATATATTTTTTCTCAAAGGTGTTTTTTTTTTTTTTTTTTTTTTTTGTCGATGCTCCAAATATTCGTTAATTGTTTATTAAATCCAATCGAGGGTTCATTTTGAAAGTTATGTGCTCCTGCATGAGTGAAAAAGAACCACATACCTCAGAACTGTTCAAAGAACAATTCAATACATCGTCCAAGACTGCCCGGTATTTATCAACAAATTTATCTCGACAGAAATATGTGTATCTTATAAATAAAATTTTAAAAAATGTATTGTAACAAAATGTATATAAACTGTAATTAAATTAAATGATAACTGTAATTCAGGGATAAAATTAGTGAGCTAGCTGAAAAGCCAAAAAATATTAAAGGAGTGTTGTGATCAATCTAATGTCGGATTTCTGAGAATAAACTGGTCTTAAAGAAATATATTAGAAAATTTGGTTCATAGTTGAAATCGTAACGAGAACTAGTGATGTGGAATCCAACTCTATATTGCTATATAATGAATATAGCAAATAAGTTTTTAAAATTATTACGAAAAGTTGAATGAAACCGACTTCTGACATCAAAAACAACTTCAAGGGTAGAGAGTAGGTAGATTAGGACCTGGCCCCTGGGGAAGGCTTAGAGTAAGAACTTGAAACGGGATAAGTAACTGGTTCCTTTTAGGGTGTTTCTAGTTATTGTGAAGTAATAGGGTTAAGTTAGGAGCCAATGAAAACCGTCCTTGCCCCACCCTGAATATTTGTATATAATACGCCGAGAGGTAAGAAAAGAGGTCTTATGTTGATGTCCGGCCTTGAGGATGGCTGTTATGTTTTCTTACGGCTTAGGGACTGAAGCCTGGGCCCAACATAGACCATGAAGATCCTGGCAGAGTTTTGGACCTGGCCTTGACAGATGACCTCGGATCTCGAGATGCACCGATGAAATCTACCAACCACACCACTTCATAGACAATCGATAAGATGTAATTCTCAATCCTAATGTTATAATATTTCATGGCGAAAATTCTCAAAACAGTCCATCTGAAATGATGCCTTCACAGTTAAATATTAAATTCATTGAATCACATATTTTGTTCTTGTAAATATAATTTGTATATATTCTTTATTAAACATAGAAATAAATTAAGTTTTTTTAGTAAACTTTATTTTAATTCTGCCACCTATTTGTATCATGATGATCACAGGCAATGTGTGTAATTAGAAAGCATGATAAACACAAACCAGCCTTTGAGAAAAGAAATTCAATTAATTAATTCTGGACCAATCAATATATTATAGATCTAAATTTATTTTACTAATTTTTTACTAAACATTTCTGGGTAATTATCATCAGTAATTATCCAGTGGCATCCCGAATAAAATTAAACACCCCAAAACATAGCAATACTATCATAATGAGTGAGCTACTCCTAGCTTTGAAGTCTCGTTAACATTAGGAACAAATTTCGGTTGTAAATTTGAAGCCAACCTTGTGGAGTAGTATTGTCTAGTGCATTATGGGCCCTCTCGTCCGCTCAGCGATGATTGCGATACGAGTTCAGTATTCAAATATTCAAATCAGCCCAGGATCCAGAATGGTAAAGGAACATATGTGTCAGTGGATCGTAAAAACATATGTGATGCGATGTCTGCTCTAGATTTCGTACTCTACCATCAACTACATTTCTCAAAGTCATCTTTTATTATACACAATAATCAATAGCAAATAATACTTGTTAACGCCGCACGCACTTGTATCTTTATTTTTTTTCATTATTATTTTTCTAACGATCCCTTTTTTAATGTTGTTTTATAAATGTTTATTTATCTCTTTTTTTGTAAGTGTTTGAGGGACAATTGCCCCAGAACTGTATTTAATTGTACATTGTTTATATATTTAGATTTGTTTGCGAAGTGTTATCGCGTTTGTATATACGCTCCAGCCCGGCAGTAATACCCAGCCTTAGGGGTTAAAATTGCGAATAGACTGCTCAGTGGTTAGTCAGGAGCGAGCATTTATCGATATAAGGTCTGTACCCTCCACCCCACCAGCCGCTTCTGTCTCACTTTACCTGCGCCTGTGTCATCTCCAGTCATCGATCGAGATCGATATACATATCGATTCTCCCACCATCGACTGCCTTTGACATTAGCTGAACATCCAAGTAACCTCTTTGGAAGTATAGCCTCCAACTTGGATATTTTCGTTTTCTTCTCTCACCGTAACCAAATTTATAATTTAGTTCAATATTTTGCCTCGCTAAATTTATTTCTCTTCACTAAATTAATTTTTTTTTCTTGGATTTATTTTTACTGGATGAATTTTTTCTTTAATTTTCTAAATTTATTTTTATATGTTTTATTTTGATGTACACTTTTTTTTTTATTTCGCATTGAGTATTGTTTTTATGTTTTAAATCTTGTATGTATATATTTCATCTTTTTTATTTCAATTCAATAAATATTGTAAACATTTAGAAAGGATTATTTTTATTTGTTTATTTTAACATATTTAATTAATTGAGTAATTTAATAATATTTTGATGTACATGCAGTTTTCATGTTTTACAGGTCTCATTCTTATTAACTTTTCCCTTCTTTCCCACCATTGAATTTTGCTCGTATTTTTCCCACCATTGAAGAAACTTACCGGAGAAAGGTTTGTATTTTCAATTTTGAAATACTCCTGGGCCTAATAATAATGTTGAGTATTAAATTCCTTTCCTTAATTGAACATAGGTGCCTTGAAAATAGCTAAATCAGACTCAGATTTATTAAGAAGGTTCTATAATTCCTGGATTTAATAACTTGCAAAATACCTCTTAGAATTATAATAGAATTAATTATCTGTCACTACAGTCTGTGTGAATAAAATTACTAACATTAGATACATATTAGTAGCAATTACTGCAAATAAGTATGCAAAATAATAATCGTTACAAAGACTCATTAATTAGTTGCCTAATTTGGTGTGGTTGATCGGCAGTGGTAAAGGAAATATATAGAGAGAATAAGTGAAAAGTAAAAATTTGCTCTTTCATATCGGAAGAGTTTAGAAATAGTAAAGGCCTCCTTCAGGGATACTGCATGTCCCCTACCTTATTTAATATATATATATATATATATATATATATATATATATATATATATATATATATATATATATATAATTGCTTGAGGAAATGGACACAAAAATGTGGCAAAATGGGTATTCCAACGAATGACAGACATTTATGTCGCTTACTATTTGCTCTTGACCATAACGTAGGATGAGTTTGATATCGGATATATGTTTAGGAAATTAAACAAACAGTATGAACAATGGGACTTGAATATTAATTATCATAAAACAAAATATATGTCGACAGAGAACGTCGAGTTTTCATTGAGCTTTGTAGGTTACACCAATTTTCCTACCTCGGCTCAATACTTGAAACAATGGAAGAGCTAGAAAGGATATTGAAAAAAGATTAATAAACGGGCGGAGAGCAATCGACATGATCAATTCAATTTTCCAGATCGAAAATATTTATAATAAAGTGAACAAATTAGTATATAAGGCCCACGTATACCTGCCATAACATGTGTAATGTAATCACAAGCATGTATACATTATTATGACGTTACGTATTGTAAAAAATTTAAAAAAATGGATTATGTATCGTTATATTTTTTTTTATTTAGTTTTGTAATTTACTTTTATATTATTTTTAATTTTAGCACCAGTGACACGACTGAAAGAGTAGCGCAGGGATCTCTTGGAGTCCTGATTTTCCTTCTATAATTGGAAGGAGAAGCCTGGCTTGGGGTTTTCCGCCTGACTGTATATATTGTATATAGGCATGATTGTGTTTTTATGTTTTTAATTTTCTGATCTTTAGGTTATTTTATTTTTTATAGTTCATAGTTTTTGATTATTATTGTACTTTTGTTAATTTTATATTATATATATGGTGTGAATGTGTTCATATATTACTTATAGTAATATACGAACACATTCACACCACATATATTACTATAGTAATATATGATATATTATATTCATATATTACTTATAGTAATATATGTACACATTCACATCATATATATATATAATATAAAATTAACAAAAGTAAAAAAATAATTAAATAATAATAAACAACTATGTACTATAAAGATAAAATAACCTAAAGATCAGTAAATTAAAAACATAAAAATACAATCATACCTATATACAATATATACAGTCAGGCGGAGAACCCCAAGCCAGGCTTCTCAGTCTAACTATAGAAGGAAAACCAGAACTTATATATGTCATATGTTCATATGTCATATATGTTCATATATATTATTGTCCATGTGACAGATTGTTATATTTCTAAAAAATGAAAATAAAAGAAGTTCGGAAATGTGGCCGCTCGAGAAATCAGAGAGCAAATGATTTCTAGCTGTGGAGATGGATTTTTGGAGGAGGCCGGCTAGAGTCTCAAAAACGCAAAGAATCAGGAACAAGACCGTTAGAGAAAGGATGGAAGTTACGTATAATATACTAGACATAATGGAAGAAAGAAGAATACAGTGGTATGAGCATATGAAAAGAATGGATAGCGAACATTTTTTCAAAACGGCATTTCATTGGGAGGCAGAAGGTAGAAGAAGGAGAGAAAGGCTTTATGTCAAGTAGAGATATGTTGTGGCTGAGAATATGGCGGGCCGAGGGCTGGTGGAGGAGGAAGCGATGGACCGGGAGAAGTGGATGAACCAACCGTGGGAGGAGTTTGGTTGAGAGAAACTTCATTTTATGAAGAAAACCCCTTAAATAAAAAAAAAATTATAATAATCTTCACTCGTGACAAAAGCGCATTAACTGTAATGAAATGCAAATGTATTATAAAAATAGACTCATAAACTCCAAAAATATTTTGAAGTTGGTGATTGCACTGACAATATGAAAAAAATATTTGAATTAGTGCAATAAATCATCAAGTGACATATGATATGCATAAATCAATAAATATATACATATACATCTATATATATATATATATATATATATATATATATATATTTTTTTTTTTTTTTTTTTCTCCGACATCCTTGAAAAGCATACAAGTATTATTTCTCAGCCGACATACAAAGAACTTTAAACTCAACTAACTACCCTTTATACAGAATGCTATGCAGTTACAATGCTCCCGATCCCGAAGCGTACCTTCGCATTTAAACATTACATTTAAAGCTCATATAAAGAAATTGAGATGTGTTAGTCAATTAAAAGTTGCAAATCCAGAACAAATCAGAATTTATGAAAAAACCACAACTTTTTCGATTGAGTCTCAAGAAATTTGTATCAGTCAATTTATCTACAATAGTCTACATCACATTCTCCTTCACTGCCCAGCATACAATGACTATAGACAAAAATTCCTCCATAACTTCATATCAGAATCTTCTGATAACCACAACATCGAAACCATATTGAATATCGACTGTATAGATAAAGTAAACAAAGTTTACTATTATATGATGGGAGCACACAAAGTACATTCACAAAATTGTTGATCATAGCCCATGTTATATTAAGTGTTTGTTTTTAGTTTATGTTAAAAGTAATATTTTGTTTGTATATATAACTATTTTTATTTTTTATTGTTCTATCGTAGAAACAGGTTCATCATTATGCAGTAATCGTTTTATGATTTTATTTTTCATGCTTTGTAAAACCCATTATAAACGGAAAATATTGTAAAGTTTATTTATATTTAAATGATATTTATGTAACTTGTAAAACCATAATATTCTACAATAGCCAAGCTAGGCGCTATTTGTATGGGGAATCCCCCAAAAACAAATAAAATTTTCTATCTATCTATATTTTTCTCTCTTCATACTTCTATAGACACCTGTCATAGTATTAACAATAAGCAGATATGATTCCATTGTAAAGAAAATTGGCATTTAAGGCATATTTTGATGAATTTTTTCCTTGTAAAATAAGAAAATTGTGTGCTTATATTTTATTGTAGCAGAATATTTTATGCATAAAAGCGATTTTTTTAATATATGATTTTAGTACACTTACTGTAATTTAAACGGCTTTGCTAGCAGGTGATTTGACCAAAAAAATAAACGGAGTCATAATTCATTTAAATCTCTTTGAACGTTCAGTTTCATCAGAGATTTACTTAGTGACTTTTTATAATACTTTATCGTAAAAAATAATCAAAGTTAAATTAAATCATGATTTTCTATGTGAATATATAAAAATAAGAAAACATCAGATTGATAAATTAATTGCAATATATTTTCTTAGTACTTGTAGGTAGCAGTAATAGACATTTGATTAATAATAGACATCTTCCACCCCATTCACTAATAATAAGCTTCATACGGCCAGAAGAGAAAGCAAATATGAGTAGATTTGAAACTAGAACACTTAAGTGGGTGATTGCTGTACCTCAGGGGATATTTAGTTTTATTAACAGTTTCATTGTTAAAGATTTGGAAAACAAAGTGTAATGTGTGAAATTAGTGTAATTTTGCTATTATAAAACTAACATCTTTCAAAACAATATTGAAAAATGTTTAATAAACAAATAATATAATTTAGGAAAAATGGCACCTGGCACCTTGATAGGCATGATTTAATTTTTAAAAGCCATTATTCCAAAATTAAAATTAATGAATATTAACAGTCCTTCTAAAAGCTAATTTGAATAAAATGTTGAATTATTCTCTGAAATAGTTTTCAACCACGGAAGAGGGAGGGAGTCGTTTGTGGTCGGAGCCTCAGAGCGGGACAGGACATTAAAAAAAAAACAAAAATAAAAAACCAGGACAAAATTAAAATGGAGGACCTAAAGTGATTTTAATTCCAGCCCTGTAATTAGGGAATGTCCAGGAAAAAAAAAAGGGATGAATATATCTGTCTTACTTTTTTCGACGCAGTGTCCCGCGCACTCTCTCACGATACTTCCCTCTGTCACATATTTCTGAAACAGAAAAAAAAATAAGAGCATTTTGTTAAACATATTATAAATATTAAATTATTAAAATAAATAAAGTTGATATACTTCACCACACTATTTAGTTCTTTTCAAAATTTATTTTGTCACGATAGTTGGATTTAAATTGTAATACTAATATATAAAACTGAAGATTCTTTTTTTATTCCAACTTTGTCTCATGGCAACACTTTTAAATTAAATGTTAAATTTTTTTATTACTACTTAATAAAAGAAATTATTGTTATCATGAAAAAAATTGAACTGGTGTTTTGAACGGATAAAAGTTCCCTGAATCAAAATGACTAATACTTGGATATACTAGGTCTAAAAATAAATATTTTATAAAATTTTAACATTTACTATATTATCGTTTTCTACTTTCGGTCTTCTTGCATTTCTAGGTTATGAATTATCAATCGATTTGATTTTTTGTGTAAAACAAGAAAACATATCACTGATACTATTAAACGTATAATAAATTACAAAACCCAAATGGTGAACCAAGGCCTAGAAAATTTCTGCCAAGAAAAAATGCCACAGATTATTTTCTAGTCCTCAAACTTAGAGAACTTAGAAATACGAATTTATTTTGAAATAAAATTTTTTTGGACTAGATGTTGATTATTCTTTATGTTCATAACAATTAACTGAACTTTTAAGAATTCATAACTTCTCCGTTTATTAATTCCTCAAAATATAAATTTTGTATATTGAGACATTTTGTTTAAATTCGTTAACTTTTTTTTCTATCTAAAAATAAAAAAAAAAAATAAGATTTTTGGTAATTTTATAAAATTCATAACTTCTGTGCTTATTAATTTCTCAAGATATTGTACAATCTTTACAAATTGTACAACCCTTATCCAGCTCCAGCCATTTCTATAGTTCTCCTCGAAAGTTGAAGCGGCAGTGACTTTTTGTAAATATGTATAAAGTAACTCTGGCAATGGTTAAATTCTAAAAGTTTTCTAAATCAACCACATTCATATGAAACAAATTAGGAGTTAGTATAGGAATGCTATGTACTAAGATGAGACGCTCATGGCCGAGCGTGTTGTGGTGTTGCATGTTTTAATATTCTCGAGTCTAGCGAAAATTTATTTCGTGATGGATCCACTGAAAGAATCTCGACCTTCTCAATCTGGGTAGAATAGGTTAGGTTATACCTCTAGAATAATCACCTCTCAAATGCTAGAATGACGAGGTAGTGGTAAAGGCGCAAAAAAAAATAAAAAAATAAAAAATAACGAGATCTCATAAAGTAATTATATATATATATATATATATATAATGAAATGTATTAAAAAATAATAAATAAGGAGATGGTCCGAGGTGGTGGTCATAAATAGGCTAAATAGTGGTAAAACTATTTTATTGAAAG
Source organism: Nezara viridula (assembly GCA_928085145.1). Taxonomy (NCBI): domain Eukaryota; kingdom Metazoa; phylum Arthropoda; class Insecta; order Hemiptera; family Pentatomidae; genus Nezara; species Nezara viridula. The sequence continues at coordinate 167,510,291 of OV725079.1, forward strand.
CCAACGTTTCGAACCGATTTTGCAGGTCTTCTTCAGGGCTGGAACGGACAAGATACAAAAAGATATAGTGAATTGTGGAAGTTACATAATTTTTAAACAATAAATTATAAACAATGTGAACAATATTATTAAAATTATAAACAATAATTACATTAAAATATAAAGAGAGTAAGCTAAAATAGTTTTGCCACTATTTAGCCTATTTTTGACCGCCAGCCCAGACCATCTCCTTCCTTTATAATTTTTAATATATTTTATCTGCCTTTGAGCGGACCATGGCGGTTTAAATTAATACAAATTTATCTTTAACAATGTCTGCTTGAAGGTTGTAAGAAATTAATTTATAGGTTTTTTTAGGATATCGGAGGTTTTTTTAAATCTCAGTATTTGTAAAAATTTGATTTAAAAACACCTATTTATGTTAACGAAAAAGAAACCAAATTTTAGACATGATTATATATTTTATTAATTAAACAGAATGACAGTATAAAAAAGTGTATAAAGTTTCAAGAAAAAAATATCAACCATTAGCTTAAATCAAGCAATTTTACTAAACCTAATTTTAATTTTAACTAGGTTTTGAATTGAAATATTTACTAAAAACATTACTAAATGTTCATTCTGACAACTAAAAATATTATCACAAACTGCCAAAGGTATCAATTAAACAGTTAATCTAGTTTTTCCATTACTCATCCCACTGTGCACCGCCGCCACACAATGTTTTTATATCATTCGATTCGGTGCCTAAGAGATCAGCAGGGCAGGAAACCCAGTTCTAAGTGGAACCCCTAGCTGAACACACCTCTCTGAAGAAGACCTGCAAAGTCTGGTCGAAACGTTGGATTTTAATAAAATAGTTTTGCCACTATTTAACCTATTTATGACCGCCATCCCGGACCATCTCCTTCCTTTGTAACGTAACGGTCAACTATTAAATATTCAATTAAAAAATAATAGAGTGAAATAAAAAAAAATAGATAGACATGAAAAGACAATAAATAAATTTGAGTAAATATAACAAAAACAAAAACTATCCAAACAGTATTAGTGCGCAAAGAAAGAAGAAACCATTACCTGAAAGTAAAACTCTATTGCATAATATAGATGGCTTACAGAAAAGCAATAAATGATATCGTACCGCAAAAGAATTGGTCGTCATAATTTTTCTCCTGAACATCCACTAGTTTCCGGCATGAACTTCATTTATTTCTCGATTATTTCCTCGATTGCGTGCCATCTAAGAAGTATTGAGAGAATCCCAGAGCCGTACTTATTGGCTAAAGATAAAAAATTCAAAAGGCAGTGACACTTGTGAGGAGACCAAGCCCGTAACTTCCTGAATTAGTTATACCAGAGCCGCCCTCACTGTATCTTACCCAACTTGAGTGAGCCTTACGCCCTCTCGCATAGAGCATTGGAAACCTGTATCAAGTTATCTACATAAAATTAATCCACCAAAATCAAGTCATAATAGATCAATCACATATCTGTATTGTATATATATATATATATAGCTAAACTTCAAATTAGTTTGAAGTGGAATAAATCTGAAGTGCAATTAGTTTCGAACTAATAACTAGGTATCATTCATCATAGGTCTCTCACTAACTATAAAAAATATTTTGGAAGAATCCCCTTTTTACACCGCAAGATTAAAAGATTTTGGAATACCCCAGAATATATCAGCATCCCTGGGAAATCAAGAAGAAATCGTTACCAAAGTCATCAAGTTCCCTGGATAGTGAAAGACTTAAAGAACACATTTGACATGCTTTTTTTTATTTATTAATTTTTTTAATCTATTTATTTTTATTATATTTTCTCTTATTATTATTTATTTATTTATTTTTCACTTGATTTCATTTCATTTTAAATTCATTTGTTTATTAATCTTAATTCATTTATTGATTCTACTGCTATTTTTTAAAGTTTATTTATTTATACATTTTTTATACATCTTATTACCTATAAATGTCTATTATTATCCTTATTTATTTATTTTATTCTACCGATCCATTTCTTTATTTATTTTATTTTATTTTTTTATTTTTTTATTATTTTATTTTATTTTTTTTTTGTACTAATCATCCAAATAGTATTAAATGATGTTATTTAGTTGATCGGGCGCTTATGAGCTGGATGTTTTGCGCCTAGACATCGAAACAAACAAACAAACAAACTAGGTCTCATTTTAATTCATAGCATTCCTATATTAACTCCTAATTCTTATGAATGTGGTTGTTTTAGAACCACTTTTAGAATCTAGCCATTGCCGGAGTTCTGTATGCATGTTTAAAAAAAGTCTCTGGGTCACTGCCGCTTCAACTCGAGGAGAATTATAGAGATAGATGGAGCTGGATAAGGATTGTGCAAGGGGATTCGGGTGATATGTAAGGTTCTGATGAAATTTGGAGAATATTTCATGGATAAAATTTAGGACAAAGAGGATATTAAGGTCATGGTGTAGGAATTTGTTGGTTACATAGAACCGAACATCCATTATTACTCGAAGGATTTTTTACTGAAAGGAATGAATGCGTTTGATGTTAAAATTTTTTGCTGTACTCCACAGTTCAGGATTTTCTTGTAAATCAGTACTTTGTTGTCAGTTGAAAGTTCAGATTTTCTGTTCTGTAATCTGTATATCTGGCCATATCGTCCGTTGAGTTCTTTTCTTTTGAGTCTAGTGTATGACTGAGATAGAAAGCTGGATGGAATGAATTAAAGTGTTTTAAGGGGTTCTGGTAGGTTCACTCAATAAGTACACCATAAACAATTAATATATACAATTTAATTTTTTGGAAAACAATACTAAAGCTATGAGTAATAAAGTTTGAACAAAAATACAAAAGAAAGGTAAAGTTGTACAAAAATAAGAAAAATCAGCTGCAAAAAATTAATTACAGAACGAAGAGAGGAAAAAAAAAGTTTTATAAAGGAAAAATACAAAAATAAAATTATGCTTGCCAAATTAACAAATACTTAAAAGAGTTGCAACTCCAGAACAAATAATATAATCCAGCAATGGTTAAGCCGCTAGGTAAAATTATACATTCTTCACGTTAGCAACAAAAACCAGTAATTCTTTCTATCACACTAAAACTGTCTCTGTGTTTTTTCATATGTTTTTTTTAACAACTCAGTCGATATTTTGTATGGACCCTAGACGATTGATTTCCAAAGAGATTGGAAGAAGTAAAATTGCCTGCAACACTGATTACTGAAGGCGTTATGACTTCAGAAGAGGATTATGATAACAGTGTACTGGTGGACAGGAATTGCGTCGGAGGGTAAAGGTAATATATTCATTTACTTTAATGTGCCATTTATTGCACCAGTGTTCAATCAAAGAAAGATACCTTTGTGGATTTAAGTATCCTATCACGGGATCTGAGGTGGATGATAGAATTGCGGTGTCATCAGGAAATGTTGCAAGGAAGGGATCGGAATGAGCAAGGATGTCAGCGGTAAAGAGGATGTAAAGCATGCGACCAAGACGCTGCCTTCGGGAACTGCTTTCAAATAAATTTTAAACAAAATTTCGGCACCTTCCCATTCTCCCGCCGAAGAATCAGTGAGTCAAAATTGTATTGGTTAATTATGTTGATGTTAGGAAAGTTCCTTTTTTCGGGAGAGTGTTAATTTTTTCCCAAGTCTCCAAAATTTGTAGTAGATTTTCGCATTTTTAAGATTTTGCGCTTCTCTACAACCATTTCTAGCTTAGAATTAAAAGATTGAAAATTTGTTAGTCAAGGTTTCGTGCAATTCTAAAGTCTTTAATTGGTTAGAGAGTTGAAATTTGTTATTCCCGCCTAAAATTCAGAAACAAATTAAACAATGAAAAAAAAATATGAATGTGTAAGAAATTGAAATATTTATTACTAAATTCTATTCAATTTTTCTCAAAATACTATAAATAGGATATTTAAATCAGTTTTCCTAACAAAAACAAGGGAAAGATACCAAATTTTATTCCATTTGCCTCAAAATACCATAAATAAAATATTTAAATCAGTTTTAAAACAAAAACAACTGGATGATACCAGTTAAATACAACCTCAATATTTTCAGCTTTAATTTTTCTACTGATATACCTAAGAAAAAAACCTGTACCACTACAACCCATAAAGGACCTCGGGTTCAGTACTGTTTAAGGAAAACACTATTTCTTGTTCTCGGTTGTGCTAGTAAGGTGATTAGACCGATATCACGTTTAACCACCAGATTTTTCCCTTAATCAAGTATTTTAATTAAGTGTACACCCACTTTATAGAGACTGGGTGTGCCACAGGACGGTCTACCTACCCAGGGTCGCCCCACCGCCAATGAAACAGAATAAATAATTTTCTGCCACGAGCTGGGATTCGAACCTGGGACCTTCAGCATTGGATGGTCAATACCTACCACTGAGCTACCACACTCCCTTTACTGATATATGGATTAAGTTAATATAAGGGTTTCATTTTAAGCTTATTCGGATTAACCATCTACATTGCTTAGCCAGCGAAATCTCGTTTCGACTAGGACTGATAATTGAAATTTTACTGTTCATGCGTGATACATGCGAAGTGTCGATATGTAACAAATACTAAATACATTTTAGACTATTTAAATTGGATCATATTTGCCATCATCATTTGTTATTTCACAATAATTACAAAGTATTATACCAGTCAGTTAGGATAAAAAACGAAAATGACAGAACGACCAATAGAAATGATAAATCTACGATTTTAATAATTATAAAAGAAGAATTAATACAATAAATCAGCCACCAAGTCACTGAAAAATATAACAGAAAATGTATTAAGGAAGCATTTGAGAAATTATGAAAAGAAATGACTCCAAAGCGTGAAATGGCCACTTTGGGCGTGAGGCGTGTCCAGACTCTTTGGACTTTTTCCAGCTCCATGGTGGGGTAGGGAGGGAAGAGGGGTACTGAACGTGACCTCAGAAAATATTTCTTCCTGGACATTACAAGTATTTGTAAAACCTGTGCAGATTCTAGTCTATTGTTGTTGAGAAATCTTGAATAATAACCTTATAGATTAATGTAATTTGTTAATTCAGTGTTTTTTTGTTTTTTTTAATGCACTTATTTATATATGAAATCTATCGTAAGATAAAGTATTGCGAACATTTTTGAATCTGAGTTTTAAACGGAAATACACATTTTCAGATTCCCTCAATGTAAATAACGAGGTCCCACAAAATGGTCTGTGTATGTGTATATGAATAGCCTAGCCCAAAAATGAAAAGAAGTACAAACTGATACTTCGTCTTTAAAGGAAGTATGAGTCTGGGATGTTACAGCAATGTTTTGCTGAAAATTGGCTAACTGGAAATACCACTTTATATAACAGATTTTACACATTTTTACAATTTTCTCGAAAACGGCTCTAACGATTTTGCTCAAACTAGGTACATCAATTTATAATTAAATAACCTTTAATATGAGGTAGATATTATTCTTAATGATGTCGCTTAACGAGGCTTGAATGCTTGATGTTCGAAATTTCTTCCTCCAAAGTACCTTTAATTAAGGTTATTTTAATTAATTAATCGTGTAAGAATATAAAATATGAAAGAATTTGATAATTAATAAACTGGAAAATAATAAAAACTATTTCAGATTGAATAATAGAGAGAAAAAGCGTTGGATGAGAGATCTCCTTTCTTAATAAGTGATTGAGACAAGTAATGGAAGAAGGTGCTGCTGAGTTCTGTCCATCTCAATGCCTGACATGTTATTATTACTCGTGTTTCAGCACATTTGCTGATTGTAGACACTAGTTTGCAAGAACAAATAAATATTTAAATAAAAAAAAGGTTGAGAATGAATTAACAGAAATAATAGCCGGATTATATATGTATAATATATCGTTGGAAAGCTGAGAAAAAATAAAAGACTATAGATTCCAGAAGTTAACCTCCCTCCTAAAAGATTAGCAATAACTTGATAATTAATATATATATATAAAGAAATATATATCGAGAAAATATATCAATATATTTTATCATAACTCTGGAAACGGCCCTGAACAGAGATAAATCCAAGGTTAAAACCCTACAACTTGGAATACAGAAAACTTTGTCTTCTTGTTTTTGAGAACGACTTGTATTCGCAAACAAGAAAGAATCATAAAGCATCAATATGACTATAAATGCAGAAAAACAAAGGTTGGGTGAATAGGAAAGAAGAGGCAACATGAGGATCGTGTGATAAGACTGAACCATACATTGTTAGTGCAAGTGAGGAATTTTTATTAACTTGGCGCTCACCTGAACGAATATGGATGGATAGATTGTGAAATCAATGAAAGGATAAAAGCTGCCAGTAAGTGTTTTAATCCTCTTTAGAAAGGGTGTGTCAAAATACACAAAGAAAGTAATTTACAAAACACTTTCTTACCGATTCTCACCTACTCAAGTGAATCGTTTACTCTCCAAAAACTCAAGAGCCAAGTTGAGCTATGAAGATACTGTAGAATAATGGGAGCGGGGGGAAGACGAGAAGAGATTAAATCCGAATTAAGACAATGAAGTTGAACCTAGAACTTAAGCCAGCTGAGAATATTATCGAGGAACATCAGCTGAGATGGTTTGGCCATGTTGTTAAAATGGCAGGTAGAAAGCAAAGTCCACGGAATATATGGGAAGGATCAATCCGGGAGGCGTTTGACAGAAGAGGGCTTAAACAGGAAAGGACAAGAAGGATGGTTGAGGACAGAGACTCTTTGGTCAAACTTTACAGAAGGAATCCTCACTCTGCTGTGCGTTAGAAGAGGACATTAAATAATAAATGAGCTGGTGTTTCTGACTGGGCTAGAGGTCATTTGGGCAGAGGGGTACAGCATCTCCATTAGGCTGGCTTTCGGTACTCAGTACTTTCGGTACTTCCTGGTACTCCGTTATCGACATTCAATTCCATGGCGTTCGTCCACCCTGAGCTGGTGAGCACCTTTATCTAGTATACAAAATTATTGAGGGAATTATAGATAGAAAGTAAGGTAAGTTAAGTAACATTGATACTTGGCTAAAAAAATTTATAAAATAAATATAAAATTTAATAAACAAGAAAAATGTAATATATAAATTAAATTTTCAAAAAAATTGTCAAAAGCAATTAGGGACCAGAATTTCACAACATATTACTAACTGTAAAAATTAAAAAAAAAAAACATAAACACAACAGCTTTAGGACATCACAGCATACGATTACAACATCAATATACCTCAGATATTAGGCACAGAACCAAAAAACACCAATAGAAAATTAATTGCAGACATCCACATCACAGACAACAAGAGAACAACAGTAAATTATAAAACAGACACCAAACATAGGAACCCATTATGCTGACATATTAAACAAAATTAAAATTTAATAAATATGAAATTGCAGCTATACAAAAAATAAACATTTAACAACAATAGTGTTTGGGGGCATCAGGCCTTCCCTAATCTCGAAGTAGGTGGAATCAAACCTGGATGCTAATTACTTGATCAGAAGGGGGTGTTCATGTGGAATGTGAAAAGAGAAAATGAGTAAAATGAGGTTTAACATAAAATATATTGATAAAATAAATTGAAGTAGACAGAGGTTGATGGGGTTTAAGATGTACATTTGGGTTATTGTGTTAGTGAACTACTATTGGTTAATATGGGCTGACCAGATAAATGAAGATGGTGGCTGGTTGATGATGATGTCGAATTCTCCATTGAGAGACTGGCTTCTGTGTCATCTGAGTGAATATTGTGGTCGAGGATCATGACTCTCTTAGTGTTGTACAATGTGTTGGCATCCATGCCACCTCTTCTTGCCTCTTCTATGTGTTGGTCTAGCTAGACATGTAATTCACTTTATACGAACATGCTTGGTCATGGAGACCATTTTGCTGGCAGTCTCAGACTAGAACTCGTTGGCACTGGTGTGCGCTATTTGATGCACTTAAATTAAGGGCTACAGTGAGTGGCCTTAACAAATAGTAAAAAAAATAAACAGTCATATCCAAAGATCATTTATATTCACTGTGATAGACACCCAATAATTGGTATAAAAGTATGACGTTGCTCTGGATGTTATATACCTTAATTTATTATAACTTGAATTAGAACCTGACAATAGAGCACATTAGATTTAAGGTAATTACAAATTTTATGTTACAACCAAATTCTTGCATGTATTGTAACACGCATTATATTTTAACTCAATTTTTTTGGCCATGTATCAACAAAACATCATTGGGATTGTAGTTCTGAAGATGGAAGTAAATATCCCGAAATGAAAAATTTAAAATACAACAAATAAATTCAATTGTTGTTAATTGGAAGTCATTATTGACAAATAACAATGAATAAGATACAACTTCCCAGAAAAAAGAACAACATTGAAATTAAAATGAGGTTACATCCAGAAGAACCAGTCATCGATGATTCGATCGATGAATAACCAATCCTGCTGAATTCCTCTTATGAATGCATTGATAAGGAACGGCTTGATGGATTTATAATGCCCAGTAAGGGATTGAGCGCTGAGATTAGGAACTTGCTCTAACTAACAGTTTACATCATTATATTATATTATTAGTTATGTACAGTATTATTTTATTTAAAAATCGGTCAACAATATAAATCAAATGGATATGCAAATATTAGACAAGGAAAATTCCAGTTATTTTCTAACAATAAATCGAGAAATAAAAAAAAAATGTATAACTGGATATTCAAAGTGAAAATAGGAACAAAAGCAACTATACTTCTAATAAACACCCAACTTTTATATTTTCTATTGTTTTGTCTATTTGAATGCGAAATAACCGTACATGCCGGTTATGAAAAAAAAAAAAAGTTGCCGTGGCAACTTGCACAATAGAATGATTTTTTATCCCGACACTGCGGCAGATGGCGCAGCCTGCAATTAGGATCCTTTTTGTCATGGCCATCGCTCCTGGTATTAGGAAACTTTTTCTGTCTCCAGTTTTTAACGATCCACTGACAGGATACGCATGAGGTGGACATTGTCATCACATACATGAGAGAAAGAGGGAAGACGAAGAAGAAGGAATAAGTATGAATGTATGGAGGGTTATCTTTCTATATCATAAGAGGTAAAATCTTCAACAGTTCGTACGACATTTAAAATATGAAACTGAGCCATAATTTTAATAATAATTAAAGTATCAACACTTTAGATGGGAGTGTTTAATTATAATATATGGAATGATATTTACATCAAAATTAAATCTCTGAGATTCAATAAATTTCTATAAAAGTCCAATCTTAAAATTGTGGATGGGATGCGTAATTAGCATTCAATCTCTATGCTAATGCATTGTAAAGGAGACAGCATTGAATCGTGCTTTATTCCCTCCCAGACAAAGATTAGAGAATGAGTAATGTGTGTTAGATCGTGTGGTATAATTCATATACAAAAAAAAAATATAATTCATTTACAAATAGCTTTTGCTGTAGTGCTCCAGAAAGATAGTTTCCTTGTGTAGTTGAAGTAAAGTTTATATATATTTGTTTATGTGATATGTAACTTTCGAAATGGTTCATATAAATCATATTAAATGTATAGAATAAATCTTATTTATTATAGTGAAGCCTAATAAATTTTAATTATTTTTTTGACTTTTATAAAAATTAAGATAAATATAGATTCTTATTTAAAACACTCACTAAATTTGATAGTGCATTTATTTATTTTATAAAAATGAAACTAAATAATTTAAAAAAAAAATGTTGTGATAATAAGTGTATTTTCGAAATCTGCCTTTTATTAGGGATATATTGAAACTAGTATATCTGAAGTATCATTAAAAATATATTCCTTAAAGATTTGTTAACATTTTTATTCTAAATGAATTGAAAAATAAATTAATTTTTTCTAATAATTTTGTAAACAAAAAGTTGTTTTTTATATTATATTTTTTTCTCTTCCCGAATCATACATATTTTTTTTCAACAGTCCTTGAAATTTAATGCTTCCGAAAAGGAGTCCTTTCCAAGTTTCAATGTCTGTTAAGTATTATTTAAACAACCAGAGATTTTCTAGAATATTCTCTAAAGATAAAGAATATCTTGAAACGTATATTTTTATATATTACCAACTCAGTTTCGAAAGTTTTTACGATTGCAATACTTTCCCTTATTATATATTACACATATAGGAGAGTAAAAGTAAAAATTGAGTGTTAATGGCGCCGTGGAAGTTGGATTATACCATTTTGCTCGGCGCTACAGTTATGCGGGTTCGGGATAAACGTTTAAGGCGCTGCTGGCCGCTCAGTGCAGTCTGGAAGGACACACTAAAAACGGGAACAAAGTATCAATTTTCAAGTATTTTATTTTCTAGAAAAGTTTTATATTTTCTTATGTATTTATATCTTATATATTCTCAATACAAGCCAGATAGCTGGTGATATTGAATGTACTAGGAAAGATTATTTTAATATTGTTTGTAATGATGAAATTTAATACCAATGTTACCGTTATTGGGAGAGTAAATTTGAATTAAATGTGATAACGATGTATAATAAATCATAGCTGAAAAGAAAGGGCAAAGTCCAAGGAAATAACACAGAATTTACCTAGAATATTACCCTTATATGTAATTTATTTGCATTAATACTAGATAACATTAAAAGTGTTTTTAAAAAATCACTCTTTTAGAGTTATTTGTACATTATTTTTTATAATTAATTAATGAATATCTAATTTTCATGGCAGAATCCATTTCAGTCTCATATTGTCACTGGGGTGGTAATAAACATGTTCAGAGACAATTCAGTCGCTACCGCCATTTTGGAACCGTTAGGACCATTTTAGTATTTAATTGCAGTCATTAATCGATGTGAAACTTATTAGAAATCTATTTTTATTTTCTTCTTGTGTGAATTCAGTCGTTAGTTGTTTTTCTTTCCAAAAATCTTTTGTTTTTACTCAGATTTGAACTTGAATTGGACCAATTCTTAAATATTATTTTTAATAACTGAATTGTGATCGGGTGTATATCAAAATAAGATAAAATTATTTAGAGGAAACATACTTAACGCAGAATCTAAATTTTGAAAGTGTGGTGAGATTGACAGCTGAAATGTTTAGTCTTAATAATTTAAAATCATTAAGTGACTGATTTATTGAACATTTTAACATAAATTTAACATAAAATGAGATGCATATTCCAGCCAAAAGCCTTGTTTATAAGTACTGGTTGAACTGATCTTATTCATAATGTGTCGAGAAAATAAAATAAATATTTCAAATTTGGTAGTAGAAGAACTGCAAACATTTTTAAAATTTGAAATGTTAGCACAAAACAATAAGTAAAGAAAACATGAATTCATTTGGAGTACTTGATAGTTGTTTCAAATTCATTAAAATTTCATTTAAGAATTATTACTGTAACCATATATCAAATCGAATGAAAGAACTGACACCTCTCACATAAATTATCAAGGGAAGTCTAGCTTTCTGACAATTTTGGTCAAATGGGCAATTATGAAATGAGCATTAGCTTTGCCTTAATACAGCCAAATAAGAAATGAATTAGTATAAAGGAATACTTGTATATTTATGAGAGCCAGACCAAAACCCAACGTACAGAGATTGATATTGTGGTAATGGGAATGCGATATATCATTCTTATTCTTATTATATTCTTATCATTCATAATTCATGATCATGAATTAAGATGTATATGCTGCAAATGTTCTTCAGACGAAGCTGTATTTTTATTGTGTTGCGAATCCTAAAGAGATTTTTCAATAGACAGACATTTTTAAAAGATATTACATTTTTACCCTTTTATATTATATTAAATTTAGCGTAAATTATTTATTCATATATATATATATATATATATATATATATATATATATATATATATATATATTTAGAGAGAGAGAGAGAGTCCTTTTTAGTCCTTATTTATGCCTGCAAAGAAAATATACTTATATTAGAACAAAAAAATCGTTGCGATCACTTACATGATAATACGTGGCCATTTTTTATCCATAGTTTCCCATGTGAATCTGCATATTCATTTCCAGTAATCCTACTGTTACCAGGTATCCATAAAAACAATACTCTACAACTAGCGTCTTGCAATGTTTCTAACCGTATTTTTATTTATGTAATTAGAGAGTTTGTGGTAAAACGGTCTATTAGAGATTGTGTGACAGATTTAGAATAAGATCATATGACCGAGTGATGGTGATTTGGAGTTACTTTGAAAACAACGCTGTTGATTTCTAAAAGTTGTGCGGTGTCCACTGAGAAAGGGTTGCAACGAAATTAAGTGGATGTGATTGCCAGATACAATAGTAGTGCATATCCCATCGTCTGTTTTTGAACCGTCTGTGTAGATAAATTCCAATCGCTGTGGGTGGCTTTAAAATTGTCGAATGATCTGTTAAGCGAAGACGTGGAAACTATAAAACTAAATAAGGTAACATTAATGAAAGCCGGTAAAGAATTAAGGGTTTGAAATAAACGCGGATAAAACAAAATATATGGTTAGCTGCAAAAATGGCGATACTACTGGTGATATCGATATAGATGGTAATATGTTTGAACAGGTAGAGAAGTTTAGGTATGTATGTTCTACGATAACTAGAAAAAATGAAATTAAAGAAGAGATTAAGGTTACACTGAAGGCGGGAAACGCATGTTATTTTTCTGTGACAAAACTACTTAGTTCGCGCCTCTTGTTCCGGAACTTAAAAATTAGAATCTATAAAATCATTATTTTATCTACAATTCTTTATGGATGCGAAACTGGCAGCTTACATTGACGGATGAGCAGTGTCTTAAGGTTTTTGAAAATAAAGTATTGCGTACAATATTCGGACCAAAGAAGGATGGTTTGACGGAGAGTTCAGACGGTTGCGCAATGCCGAATTGCGTGAACTGTATCCGGGTAATATAATTGAGGTAATTTCATCGCGGCGAATCAAATGAGCTTGTAAAATTGTTGGGTTTAGTAACGAGAGAATTCCTAAAAGGTTAATATTGTGGTAAACATACGAGGGGTAGACCGAAGCGTAGATGACAATGATTGCATTAAAGCCGATCTGAAGGGACTGGGTTTGGACGGCGAACGGTGGAGGGAGGTGTGTAATAAGCGATTGGTGGTGTCGGCATCGAACCTTTGTGTTCGTTAAACCTTTTATATTTATTTTTTCTGTTGCTTCTACGTGTAAGCTGGTGGATGGGCTGGATGGCGCCAATAGCTGCCCTTGGAGCAATATTTTGTATGAAATCTAACATCTTTAACGTTATTTCACTTACCGAAGTGTAACCTCCGTAGTTAATTTTAGAAATCAGGAGTTGCCTATAAAGGGTGACCAATGTTATTCTGTCCGATCCCCAGGATATTAACTCAAATCAACTCCTGTAAACAATTTGACAACATTACGCAATTTTTATGAAAAAACTAGCCTCGGTTATTGATAAAATGTTGGATTTTTAAAAACATTTTTTGGATTTTGCAGAATTCTGCCTTGTAATCGAAAATTTAACGGAGGAAGATGTTTAACTAAGATATTTTTTTATTTTTTTTTATTTATTACCAATTTCTTTTTTTTTTCAATCGGAACTTAGCTGAGCTCAGCCAAAAATAATAAACTCTACTTTCGTTTCAAGTAAAAATGTTATCTAGTTTACTGTGACGCTATTGTTATTACTTGAATTAAATATTTTTGTTGTTATCGCTTTCTAGTTATTCTGTTCCCAAAACAGTCAGATACCAGCTAACTATTAATACTATATATGTATTGTGTGGCAATCATATAATCATATGATAATACTTTGTAAGAGATAGTACATGCATTTCCTACTTTCGACGTAGGAATTTCAATACATCTATTTATTTTTTTTAAATTTTTGTTGTTATTCAATTATATATATATATATGTATATATATATATATATATATATATATACAAGTATAGTTTTTTTATGAAATGAACTTATTCTATCTCTTTTCGTTCTTCATTTCTCAAAGTGTATGTTTATGTTATTGTACCCTTATATATAGTTTTGTTCATAGTTTTAAGTGATTTGTTCATAGTTTTAAGTGTTTGTTCATAGTTTTAAATGTTTTGTACATAGTTCCATCTGTATTGTATATAGCTTGTTCACCAAAGGTTTTCTTTACTGTTTAGTTTATTTTATCAATCTTTTTTATTGTTTCAAACTTTTAGAACAGTAGTATTATATTATTTTGTACAGTTTTGTTATTCCAAAGGGACTTAGTCCCAGAATAAAGTTTTTTTTCTATCTATCTATCTGTCTATTCAGCAAAAAACATGACTAACTTAAAAAATTAAAAATCTTCAATTTTCTACTTTTCTACTGGGAATTGGAACATTGTTTATGTAAACTATTTTTGTAGATCTTGATGTCTATTATCAGCCTTTTAAATATTTCTCTCTAGTAACGGGACACGCTTTATAAAATATTTAACTCATTTAGACGTACATGGTTGAATTAAAGGCTTCCAAGATAAAAATGAGCAAATAATTATTAAACACTGAAAGGTATTTATTTTAGCTTTAGAAATAATACTAATGAAATGAAAACATTTATTTGTTAACTTTTAAATAGTTATAATTGTTAAATGTATAAACAGCAACGTCTATAGAAAAATAAACGTTGTACAAATAATCTTCTTTTAAGTAAATACCAAGACAAAATTTCTATTTAGCTAAGATATACAGGAAATTTCCAGAACATTTTCAAACTAATAATAAGTTGCTTGAGCCATTTTCCTTACAGCAATGTTTAATTTGAGTTTAGTCGGAAAACAAAGGAAAGAGACTGTTTTCCTTGTTCCTATTCCGAAATTAAATTATTTCTCTCACCCACCTCCTCGGTCCTGGCAAAAGGATTCCTGGGCAAATTCTGGTTCCAATGGGGTACCCTTTCATCCTGACAACAGCGTTTTACCTCCTGGGGATTGCCTCTTTATCCCTGGAAATTAGCAGAGAATTCCGAGTCCTTAGGGTGTCACATTACAACACTAAGGCTGGAGAAGTAATGTCCTTTGAGAGTCCTGTTTAGGGACTCTCAACCAAAATAGACTCTAATAAATTGATTAACAAAGGGCAATTGAACATATTACAGTTATAATAAAAATAAATATTATTTTTCACTTTTAGATTGCTATTAAACATAAATCTCTCAAATACTAATTTTCTAATTCAGGCATCATCAGTACTTGAAATCGTAACATAATTTATCACATCGACAGTTGAAAAATGTCTAACGAATTGTACATATTTTCAGTTAAAATTACATTTAAAAATGTCATACTGTGGATCACATAGCTTTCACTCACTTAACATTCTGCGTGGAAATTCAGATGAAATAAAAATTCAGTAGAAATTCATAAAATTTAAGAATATTGCTTCAAATATCAATATAAACTAACGGGAATTAAGAATATTATAAAATGCAAAGTACTTGTGTACTATTTATTTTTGGTTTATTTGAAAATATTTTTTAGTGTTTTTGCCTAATGTCTGTGGAAATTATACTTAGGTTCCCTTGGAAAATTTATTTTTTATTTAAAATAAAAAAATAACTAAATTATTCATTACTTCAATTATAAGTCGTTGTTCACTATTTTCTATGTTGAATATTATAATTTTGTAATCTTCAGCTTTCCAACGGTATTTATTATTATATGTGTTATATTTAGTCTGAATATAGTTCAATGCAATTATTCCGATAAAACACGTTTTCCTTATTTACAATTTTCCTCATGTTACCCTCATCTACAATTGTAGAATCGAGCGAAAAGAAGTTTTTAAACTATGGGGAAGTATCTAACATCAGCGCTAATGTCATCGAAGGAAACCATCAACTGGATGAACGCATGGATGGATTCATCAATGGACAGTGATTTATTTTAAGTATAGCAACGACATGATGGTTTTTATCGGAAAATTGAATTTGCTGTAAGGTTAAAACAGACTATTTCGTGAGATTTGATGAGTTAGGCGGTATCTCAAAATGTGCATTTCCCTTGCAAAAGAATGGAAAATTTTAACTATCACAGCATTCTTCCTTAATTTAAAAATGGCGTTGGCGACCACTGAGATTTCATGCCAAAAAAAAAAAAAAAAAAGAACGAATGAACTTTCCTTTATTATATATATTTCATGTATACTCAAGTGAAAGTAAAAAATATAGTTCTGTTTAAGAATCTTAAAACGTAACATATCATTATAATCCTTTTGGTCGAATTATTAACATCCGTCTGCAACTTTATAAATAGTTTCATCTCATCGTAACCTACAACTAATTTATTTACGAAAACTCTTGGAATTAGGATGTTTTAAATCTGGAAGGGGACAAACATTGTCTATTTAATTAGGTACTAAAAACTATTAAAAATCTATTTCCTTTCTACTTGGGTCGTAAGATAATTTTATCACGAAATCGAGAAATATCTTGGTCTTCAAAAATATTGAGCCGTTCGGCGTGACCTACACCTCAAATTTTTCAAAATAACGAGGTTATATAGGGGTTCTGTACAACGGACTATTAGGTGTAAAATAGAAATTACTATGATAAGATACAGTTTAAGATTTGTATTAAAATAGAATGTTGAGAAGACCAAAGCCATTCTCGATGGTTCCAAGCATCTGATTAACCTTATTATCCTCTACTCTACCTCAATGGGATACCCAAACGTTTTGACAGTTTGGTGTAATGTTTGATCAACATCTGTCCTGGAATAATCACATTTCCAAAATTATTCGAAAGCCCATTGCTACCCTCAAACAGTTCCCTCAAACGTGGTCACCAAGATACCGTGACTCCATGCCTCTTCAAATCCGTCAGCTCCTAGTTTTTTCTCACTTCGATTATGGCTGCCTTGTATACAGTGGACTGTCTGGTGGGCTTGAGTTCAGATTAAAGAGACTAATGATTTGTTTCATTAGATTTATCGTTGGAGTTTCCCACGTCTCCAGTTGCTATGGCGAGTTGAAGTGGCTCTTTCCAGTTTTCCGAAGGTATATTCCTTTACAACAAAACAACCTTCTTACCTTCTTGATTTCTTTACTCCTTGTTCATCTGTTCATTCGTTCAGAACCAGATAGTAATGCTCAAATTTGTTTATTCCTTGTCATAGAACTGTTTCCTTTAAATAATCCTTCGTCATGCGTGCAACCTTGTTTTGGGAATCCCTACCAACCTCCATACGCAAATCCTCACCCTTGACCTCATTTAAACACATTTATTTTTCCATCTCCTCAGTAATCAATCTTCCGAATATATGTAAAAATAAAGTTATTTTGTACTGTCAGCTACATTATACTGATATCTTGCAGATATCTATGTATGTGCCATGAACTAACTCGTATGTATTTATCTTTTTTTATTTCTTTATTGAGTATTATAACAATCTGTCTCTTGGACATTGGTTATAGTGAGGTAGGATGACATTCACACTATATGTACAAAAAAAATAAAATAAATAGAAACAAAATAATAATCAAAAGTATATACAATAGATAATAAAATAAAATAACCTAAAAAATAAGAAAATTAAAACTAAGAAAAAAAAAAACACATGCATACCTATATACAATCAGGCGAGGGAACTCCAGGAGAACCCTGCGCTACTCTCCCAACCGCGTCACTGGTACTAAAGCCAGCGGAGATTGGTCGAGAGCACTTTAGCCACATACACCATGTCTTGAGTGAAGAATCTGGCCATTGCCACAACTGAAATTTATACAACCTACAAAAGGTCGCGAGGGCACTGCCGTTTCAACTTTCTTGGAGGATTATATCGATGGGTGGTGCTTGATAGGGATTGTGCAAGAGGATTTGGGTGGTACGTAAGGTTCTGGTGAAATTTGGAGAATTTTTCTGGGATAAGGTTTCGGACAAATGGGATGTTGAGGTCACGATGTAGGGTTTTGTTGGTTACATAGAAAGGAGCATCGACTATTGTTCGAAGGACTTTTGACTGGAAGGATTGGATGCGCTTGATGTTTTTTTTTTTTTTTTTTTTTTTTTTTTTTTTTTTTTTTTTATTGAATTATAATACAATCAGCCACTGTTGGAGGGCTATAAGTATTAAGGCTAGAAGTTCTCATTCATACAGTATATACAAGTAATACAGAAGTAACTATAAATATAAGAAGTAAATAAATAATACTTATAAAAAAAAGAAGAAAAAAAAAGTAATCAATATGAAAAAAATAAATAAATAAATAAAATTAAAAATAAAATAAATAAACAAACAAAATAAAATAACTTCTAAACACATTCATACCTATATATAATATATACATTCGCCCAGGAATCTCCGAGCCAGGCTTTTCTCCCCACATGTGGAAAGCAAAGCAGGACTCCAGAGATCCCAGTGCCACTTTTCCAGCCGCATCACTAGTATTAAAAGCCAGTGGAGGCTGAAGGAGGGCACTAGAGCCACAGATGCTCAGGACTTGAGTGGAGAAGCTGGCCATTGCCAGGACTCCAGAAGCATATTTACAATAGATCTCGCGGCCACTGCCGTTTTAACCTTCGAGGGGGATTGTAGGGATGGTGGGAGCTGGATAGGGATTGAGCTAGAGGATTTGGATGATGGATAAGGTTCTGGTGAAAGTTTGAGAATCTGGATGGGATGATGTCGAGGACAAATGGGATGTTAAGGTCATGGTGTAGGGTCTTATTTGTGACATAATATGGGGCATTGACTATTGTTCTAAGTACTTTGGACTGGGATTCGAATGTTTAGCAGTTCCCCACAGTCCAAGTCCGTAGGTCCAGATAGGTTTCAGTATTGTCTTGTAGATTAAAAGTTTATTTTCAATCGAAAAATGAGATGTCCTGCTTAGTAGTCTATATAGCTGGCCATATCGTTGGTTAAGTTCTTGTCTTTTAAGTCTTGTATGTGGGTTCCAAGTTAGTCTTTTGTCTAGAAGGAAGCCAAGGTAACGGACTGTATCTGAGTAGGGAAGTGGTATTGAATTGAAAAGGATTGTGGGACAGGATCTGCGTCGCAGGGTGAAAGTAATATGTTTGCATTTTGCTTCATTGATTTTGATGCGCCAGTTGTTGCACCACTGTTCAATCAAGGAGAGGTGAGATTGTAGGTTTAGAGATGCTATTTGAGGATCTGAGTGGGAAGATAGAATGGCAGTATCATCAGCAAATGTAGCTAGGAAGGTATCGGGATTTGAAGGGATATCGGCAGTGAAAAGGATGTAGAGAACTGGACCCAAAACACTGCCTTGTGGAACACCAGCCTCAACTGGATAGTAAGTGGAGAATTCGGTGCAGCAACGGACTTGGAAGGAACGATTTGAGAGATAGGATTTGAGGACTAGGTATAAGGATTGGGGTAAATGGGTTTTGAGCTTGAAAAGCAAGCCATCGTGCCACACCCGGTCGAAAGCTTGCGCTACGTCCAGAAAGGCACCAGTGCAATATTGCTTGTTTTCAAGTGCAGAGGATATATGGTCCACAACACGAAGGCCTTGTTGGACAGTGGAATGTCTTGAGCGGAATCCAAATTGATGAGAAGGGATGTTGTGGGATTCGAGTATGGGTAGGATGCGTTTGAGGAGGATTTTCTCAAAGATTTTTGAGAGGATAGGGAGTAAGCTTATCGGTCTGTAGGATGATGTGTTATTAACGGGTTTGCCTGGTTTTGGAAACAGCACGATTATGGAATGTTTCCACACCAAAGGAAAGTTGGTTGTGCGAAGGATGCAGTTGTATAGATAGGTAAGGAATATGATTGCTTTTTTGGGAAGTTGTCTGAGGATTTGCGAAGTGAGGAGATCATATCCAGGGGATTTTCGGGGTTTTAATTTGTTTATGAGAAATTTTACCTCAGAGGGGTTAACAGGTTTTGGAGGTAGAGAGAGAGGAATTGGTGAAGAGAGAAATTCTTTAACTTCAGCAGTGTGGGTGGGATGGAGTTCGGGATGGGGAGTGAATGTGTAGGATAGATGTTTAGCAAACTCTTCAGCTCTATTCGCATCTGACGAAGCCCAGGAACCATCATCACGGCGGAGGGGGTGGGAAATGGATTGGAATTTAAGGATTTTTTTAGTTACAGTCCAGAGGGAGTTATCACTAGATGATAATGAGGAAAGGTAGGAATTGTAGGATTGGGTTCTAAAGATATCCAGTTTCTTTTTTACCTGTTTGGAATAATAATTATACGATTTCCGGTCATCAGGATGCCTGGTTCTTTGCCAGAGGGCCCTAGAGCATCGTTTGCTATGGATAAGGTCCAATAGGTCTTGTTGTAGAGGATTTATACTGAGGTGTTTTTTGGGACGATCAGGTGAGGATGCAGTCCAAACTGCTTGCTGGATCAGGGTAGTGAAGGAGTCCACTGCATCGTCAAGGTCTTCAGGTGTTTTTAAGGAAACTCTGAGGTCTATATTATCATCCAATATTTGACGGAAAAGGTTCCAGTTAACTGGTCCCCTGATAAATGAAGGAGGGGATGATTTAGGAATGGGTGATGTGGAAACGGTCAGGACTATAGGACTGTGGTCTGAGGAAAGATCATCAAGCCTTGAAATGGAACAGTGTAATGATCCTAGACCTTTGTGTAGGAAAAAGTCTAGAAGGTCGGGATTGCGGTTGGGATCTGTTGGCCAGTATGTGGGAGTATTAGGTGAAAGGATGTTGCTGCGATGGGAATTAAGTGCAGATAGCAATGTTCGCCCTCGGGAATTTGTGGATCTGGCTCCCCATTGCTGGTGTTTTGCATTTAAATCTGCACCTAGGATGAAATGGTGTCCTAAGGAATTCAGGAAGGAAATTATTTGGGATTCGGAAATGGGTATTTTAGGCGGGGAATATGCCGCAACTAATGTTATTGGGTAAAGGGAAGTTTGGATTATTACGGCAGTGGATTGTAGGAAATTATGGGTTGGTATGGGAAATAAATGATGGGAGAGAGATCGGTGGATAATTATAGCAGTGCCAGCATGTGCTGTTCCATCAGGATGATCGGTTCTATAAATATTGTAGCCAGGAACGTTGATTTGTCGTTTGTTGGTTAGTCGGGTTTCAGTTATTAGTGCTATGTCGATGTTTTTGTCATGTAATAAGATTGTCAGTTCGTTGATGTGATTTCGAATACCATTCGCATTCCATAGGAGAATGGAGAGGGATTTGGTTGAGGACATTTATGGATTTCTCGGCGGTGGAATGAGGTTGGATATAACATTGGTAAGTAATGAAATAAGAGGGGTGATGAGGGATCTAAATTCAGAGAGGAAAGAAGTTAATAGGCTTGTGAGGTCAGTGGAATTGGAAGGAGGAGGAATGTATGTCTGGGTATTGAACCTAGGTTCAGGGATGGATGGATATGGGTCTTGAGGTTGATGTGTGAATTCTCGAGGTTGAGGTTCTTGTGGCAGGGCCTGAGATTGAGTGTTTATAGTGTCTCCTTTGAACATCTGAGCATAGGTCACTCTTCCGTTCACTGTTCTAGAGGGTTGTCTTGGTGGCCTGGATGTCCCTTCTTCTCTAGGAGTTGCGTACATTCTTGTTTTTAATTCTTTATATGTTTGACAACCCTTGTAGTTGGCAGGGTGCCCTTGGTGGCATAAAGCGCATACTGCAGGTGAAGTTCTAGACTTCCTACATTCTTCTGTTTTGTGTTGCTCACCACACCTCACACATCTAGGAATGTGATGACAATATCTTTTCGTATGGCCATAAGCCTGACAGTTATGGCATTGAACGATGTCGCGCTTGGTGTAAGGCTTTTCTACTACAACGCTGGTGTAATAAAGGCGTGTGACCTTGTAGATGTCTTCGACCTGGGGCGTTCGGTCAAGGTCAACGAAGAATAGTGGGAGCGGTATTTTACTTTTTATTCCAGGCTGTTCTCTATCCTCCTTGAATATGTTCACTATCTGGCGAACATGGAATCCCATACCCACGAGCTCTTCTTTTATAGCATCTGTTGGCGTAGATGGGTGCAGTCTTCTGATAACGACCCTGAGCGCCCTCTCTTGACGCAGTTGATACGTGTGGTAATCAGCCTTGGTGTCAGATAAATATTTTATAATTTTTCTGTATGTTTCTGGAGTGTCGGGCATTAATTTAGTGTCATTGGTGCGGCTTTGGCATAAATATTTTCCTGAGCCCACTAGGTTATTCAATTGGTGACACATTAACTGAAAGTTTTTAATATTCCTAAGGAATATTGGTGGGGGTTTGGGTTCCCTGGGGGTGGGTGCTGCTTCCATTTCTTCGTTTTGTGTATTTGATAGCACTTGAAATGGGTTCTGAGTGAAAAACGGCGATTCTTCACCAGTTTGAGTTGTCTCATGATTGTTTTGTTGTTGTGAGGTACCAGGTTGGGGATCCACTTCTTCAACAGAGCTCCCTGGTGTGGCTGGTGGAGTATTTCTTTTCGAACGTCTTGTTCTTTTTTTAATAGGAGAACTCATTGTAGTATCGAGGCTTCTGGACCTAGTATTTTTACCCTTGTTCGACATTAGCATATGATAATATCGCATTTCATATTATAAATGATAGGAAAAATTGTTAAATGAGAAGCGATAACAATTTTTTTTTTTTTTTTTAAGCACGGAAATATATACGCGTGCTTAGAGAGGACTAGTCGGCACAGAACCTCCTCGGACGGAGAGCCAGAGCCCACTGGTGGGATTAGCGATGTTATGGCCGGCCGTTATCAGTAACTAACCTGAGGTCTATTTACACTGTTCACTATTGAGCTGTAAATAAGTGATTACTCACCTTATTCTTTTGTTCAGTAACAAACTTAATTGTTAATATAACAGATAACACTGTTGTTTCGCATTGAATTTGAACACTGTCACTATTAATGAAGAATTTTGTAAGAGACGACCTGACGTATGTTTAACTTAGGCTAACGCATGCGCAGAACTGCGCTTGATGTTAGAAAATTTTGCTGATCCCCACAGTTCTAGTCCGTAAGTCCAAATAGGTTTCAGTATTGTCTTGTAGATCAGTAGCTTGTTTTCAATGGAAAGTTTAGATTTTCTGCTTAGTAGTCGGTATAGTTGGCCGTATCGTCGGTTGAGTTCTTGTCTTTTGAGTCTAGTATGCGGGTTCCACATTAGTCTTCGGTCTAAATGAAAGCCAAGATACCGGACTGTGTCTGAGTAAGGAAGCTGGATGGAATTAAAGAGTACTGGTGGACAGGAATTGAGTCGGAGTGTAGAGGTAATATGTTGGCATTTAGATTCATTAACTTTAATGCGCCAGTTATTACACCAGTGCTCAATCAAGGTGAGGTGGCTTTGGAGATTTAAGGATGCTATTTCGGGATCAGAGTTGGATGATAAGATTGCGGTGTCGTCAGCGAATGTTGCAAGGAAAGTATCGGGATGAACAGGGATGTCAGCAGTAAAGAGGATGTAAAGCACGGGACCCAAGACGCTGCTTTGGGGAACACCGGCTTTAACGGAGTAGAAATTGGAAAATTCTGTTACACAGCGAACTCGAAAGGAGCGGTCAGAGAGGTAGGATCGGAGGACTAGGTACAAGGACTGAGGTAAATGGATTTTAAGCTTGGAGAGCAGTCCGGAGTGCCATACCCGGTCAAATGCCAGTGCAATGTCCAGAAATGCACCCGAACAGTATTCATTGTTTTCTAGGGCTGAGGAAATATGATCAACAACTCGGAGTCCTTGTTGAACAGTAGAATGTTGAGAGCGAAAACCAAACTGATGGGAAGGGATATTTTGTGATTCTATAATGGGTAGGATTCGTTTCAAAAAATTTTGAAAGGATTGGGTATTTATCTTTAAACTCATATGTCTACTTCAAGATCATATATCGACTACATTGTCTTTTCTTTATTTTAATATTATGGTTAGACAACTTTGTAAGCTAATTTATTTTTTTAATTGTACTGTAATGCCAGAAACAGTTATTCTGAGAGATTAATGTCCAGAATAAAACTAATTTTCTTTAACGATGTTAGGAGCCTTAACAATTTATTAGCCAATACGCTTTTACAATTCATATGTAAAAGATGTTTAGTTTATTAAATAATGTTAGAAGACGAAAATATCACTGTGAAGATTTATATTATTTGAGCGGCCGCGGCTGTGGCGATCAAGGTACCATTAGCAGACATATTAAGCCCAGAGGTCTCTTGGCTGGATTCCAGATGTCGCTATTATCGGAATAATATTTTGCGGTTGTGTGCCATATCTGTCCGTTTGAGAACTGCAGAGAGAATTTAGGGTTTAGTGGGCACGATTATGGGTTTAAGTAAGTAATTGAAATATGGCCTGTTACCGAAGTGCTGAATAAGGTTTTAAGGTTTTGTTCGCAAGATAAATGATTAAGAAAGCTGGTATTCATAATTTTATAGACAGCATTTTGTAAATTAAATGCAATTTTCGATTGATAAATAATATTGCCATCAATATTTCAACACCTAAATAAATATTTGTAATAAAATAATATAACATTACAAAATAAGGCTGCGTTTTATTTCTTCACCATATTTATTTCAATTTACATAGCTACGTTTAGGCCGGTAAGCCATCTATAAGATAAATTATCTTTTATATTATTTTGCAATTTTACATTATCTGATGGTGGCATTGGTCCTACTTAATTGAATATTCTATGAATTGTAACCCTAATTACGTTAAGTCAATTTTTTAAATTTGTAATTAACACTACCAGTTGATTTGTAAATTAACAGTACCACTAGATAGAATAAGGTTGCATTTTTATTTAAATCCAGATATATCAAGGTAAGATCAAAAGACATAAATTATTTAAAATAATCTTTACCTTATCCAATCATGCTTTTTGCATGTAGTCCAAAATATTTTTTTTAATTTATAATCTTAATGAAATTTACAACTGTATTACATTAAAAATACAACAGGTAAATGTGACATTGGTAACATGACATGTAAAATATGAAGAGAAACTACCCATTGGTAGAGCTCAAATTAAAGTTCTATATTAGGAGATCCCGAGGCCATCGAATTGATAAAAAATACTATAGGACAGGAGGTCATAGGTTTGCGACGCAGGGTAAAGGTAATTTGATGGGATTTATTGGAGTTTATTTTAATCCTCCAGTTTTGACACCATTCTTCAAGATTTGTGATGTGTGATTGGAGAGTTTGGGACGCAATTGATGGATCGTTGTTAACTGATAGGATACACGTGTCATCGGCATAGTCCAAAATATTAAATTATAATTGTGGTTGAGAGGTTGCACATTGTTATATTTTTATTTATACTGCTCACTTATTAAGGGTTATTAACGGCCGAAACATAGCTATGTAAATTGAAATAAATAAATTGAAGAAATAAAACATAGCCTCATTTTATAATATTAAAAAAATGTTCACCTAAAACAAGCAAATATGTATTTGTAATAATATTATTGTTAAGCTTCCTCAAAGGTTTACATGAAAAACAGCATTTATTTTTCCATATCAATAAATGATAAAGCGAAAACAAAATAAATAAATTTTACATTTGGTTGGTAATAAAATGCAATAGTGAATAGCAGCACTCTTGCTCAATCTCCACTGGGTTTAACCCCAGTGACGCGGTTGAGAGAGAAGTGCAGGGATCTCCTGGAGTCATACTTTTCCCTCCACAGTTGGAGGGACAAGTCTGGTTTGGAGTTCTCTCGCCAGATTGTAAATATTGTATATAGATATGTATGTGTTCTTTTTATTTATTTATTTTTAGGTTATTTTATTCGTATTTATTGTATATATATTATTTTTCTGTATAATTTATTTTATTTATTGTACATAGAGTGTGAATGTGATCTCTGAGCACTATTATAAATGTCCTTGAGACAGATTGTAATATTTTTCAATAAGTAAGTTTAAAAAAAAATAGTAAATAGCAAGAATGGCTAATAAAGAAATGTCTTCTAAATAATATAGATAAAAGAAAATATGTTAATATCTCTATGAAACTGCCCAAATTTATCAATAGAAATTAATGCTAAAATAAAGAAAAATATTTCTAACATTAGTAGTAGAAGTTTTTAAAACAAAAACAAAAGTTAAATAATTCGTTTAGGTGGCCATGCGCGAGTAATTATTTGTAGAAATGGTTGAACAGTAGGCGATTCTGTCTTCTTACGATGATATCATGAAGATATTTTATAAGTTGTTGATATTATTATGTAAAACTGTCAATGGGCAGTAGGACAGTGAGTTCACAGTAAAAGACTGTAGCAGAACTCATGTGAAACTGCAAGTTGCAATCAGTTGGAAACTCAACCTCCAGTAACGGACGGATACAGACCCTCTAAGTTGACAAAATTCACGATCTTAAAAAAACTTAAGATATAGCAGTTATATATAGTAAGGCTATGATACACTTATTATAATAACTATAGTCAAACCATAACAATCGAGCCTATAAACTACAACTAAACAGTTTATTGCAGTTAAAAAGAGCTGATTTTGTTTTTAATATTTAATTTTTGATGTTAGAAAATTTTGCAGTCCCCCACAGTTCCAGTCCGTTGGTCCAATTAGGTTTTAATATTGTCTTGTAGATCAGTAATTTTTCTTTAATAAAAAGTTTACATTTTGTATTTAGTAGTATGTATAGTTATAGACGTATCGTTGGTTGAGTTCTTGTTTTTTGAGTTTAGTATGTGGCATTTGGCATTTTCTAGAACACTTGAGCGTTATAAGGTCATGAACAGGGGTTTTCTAATTTTCTCTGTGAATTGAGTAGGAGTAAAGCAAAATGGATGTAATGGCAATGATAATGACATGTATGAAGTGTTTTGTACAGTGTTAATCCTGTTCAGTGTTAGAGAAGTGAGTCAGTGATATAAAAACATAAGAAAGATACTTAATAATCCTATACATTCTTTTCTAACCTGGAACTCTCATACTAGACTTAAAAGACAGGAATTAAACCGACGATACGGCCAACTATACCGACTACTAAACAGAAAATTTAAACTTTCCATTGTAGATCTACAAGTTACTGATCTACAAGAAAATACTGAAACCTATTTGGACTTACGGACTAGAACTGAAAAATTTTCTAGCATCAAGCGCATCCAATCCTTCCAGTCAAAATTCATTCGAACAATAGTCGATGCTCCTTTCTGTGTAATGACCTCACATACCATTTGTCCCAGACTTATTCCAGAAAAATTCTCCAAATTTCACCAGACCCTTACGTATCATCCGAATCCTCTTGCACAATCCCAATCAAGCACCACCCATCCATATAATCCTCCAAGAAGGTTGAAACGGCAGTTTCCTCGCGACCTTTTCTAGATTGTATATATTGGAGTTATGGCAATGGCCTGATTCTCCACTCAAGACATGAGTGTATGTGGCTAAAGTGCTCTGGATCAATCTCCGCTGGTTTAGTTCCAGTGAGGCGGTTGAGCGAGAAGTGCAGGGATCTCCTGGAGTTCCCTCGCCTGATTGTATATAGGTATGCATGTGTTTTTTGCCTAGTTTTAATTTTCTTATTTTTAGGTTATTTTATTTTATTTATTGTATATACTTTTTGATTATTATTTATTGCTATTTTTGCTTCTATTTATTTTATATTTTTTGTATTGTATATCAAACAATTTATATATTTTTTGAATGTTATCCTACCTCACAATAACTATTGTCCATGTGACGGATTGTTGTAATACTCAATAAAAAATACTTAATGTATATTTTATACTTTTTGAGTTATTTATTATTTGTATTACAAACTTAAATTTAAGTACATATCTAGTACATAGCAGATTCACGGTTCAGATTCCTTTCGGTATCTGTTATTACGTATAGAAGTCCGTTTATCTCCATCGGCGCCAACGTCCATCCTGACAACAGATCTTGATGACCTTTCGCTGAACCGCTACAATAGATCTATCTGATCGAAGCAGATGGATCAGGGACCTTATCGGAACAGCAGGCCGTTCGATATTTTTCCCTCTGGGGTTCATCTATTATTCAACATCTCTCGTTAGACGGTTCATAACAAAGACTTATTATCAACTTATTATTATATTCATATTTCTTAAAAAAGGGATTTAGTACCTATAATAAACAACCTTCTATAATAATTGGTAATAATTAAACTATTAAAACTGACACTGAGACTGGAGTGGCGAGTTATGTAGATTTGCAACAGAAAAATAACAAACATTTCTCGCCCCCCAGGCTAACCCTAATTTCCTGTTTATTTTAGTTGTTTTTCTGCTTATTATAAAGAATAAATGTTTAGACTTTTTTGAGTGTTTAAATATATCCCCTTCTATTTGTCTATCGTCAAAATTGTCTTCGTTTTTCCAGCTCAACTTATATTATATCTTGTCCGCATTTATTTCTGACCACAGATTTTTACCAGCTTTCATCGTATTATTGTTTACGTGTCAATTTCAAGAATAATTGGAATTTCATATGAATGAATGAATGAAACCGTGTGAGAGAGAGAGAGAGAGAGAGAGAGAGAGAGAGAGAAATAATTTTACTCTGGGACGAAGTTTCTTTAGAATAACAAAAAAGTACAAAATTAAAGTATTATATCTGGCCTAAGTATATACAAACATACAAAGTAAAAATAAAGAAAAAGGTAAAGAAAATATTAGTTAAACATATTATGTACAAAATAAAAAAAAAAATATACAAAACACTTGAAACTATGCCGTGACACTTAAAACTATGTACAGTGGTAACACATAAGTATACACTTTAAACAAATAATGACTATATGGTGATTTTATTGATAATTGATATTATATAACATTATCATCAATAATTATTATTAAAGATGTATTATTTTCCATATTATATTATTTTATTATATTGTATTATATATATATATACATATACAAGCAACAAACACTTAGACAATGGAGAATTCCGTCTGAAAATTAGGTCTGCGTGGAATTAATAATAAATATTAATTACACTTATAACTAAAATAAATGAGTAATAATATATCTACAGTATTATTATATATTTATGCATCCATTATAGCAATTTCTTCCTTCACTGTTTCATTTGTTTAAATAGAGTTTAAAAAAAAAACAAACGTAAATACATCATAAATCCAATAAATAAGAAATTTAATTTCAACAACAATAATAATATTGAGGTTTTAGCTTGGCCAGCACGTTCTCCATATCTGAACCCCATTGAGCATTTATAGGATAATCTCGGAAGACGAATAAGAGCGCATGCAACACTTCCTGATACACTGCAGGACCTTGAAAGGGCTCTTCGGGAGGAATGGGCTATCCTCCAGCAAAGATATACTAAGAGGGATTTTTAAACCTCATATTGAAAAAATTAAAAGCCGGAGACAAAGAAATTTCCTGCAAGAAACGGCACTGAACTAATGATACTGAATAAACATTTTGATTCCATAGAAAGTAAACATTGGAATCTAGAATCATTTCATTGAATTAAGGATTAAGGGTTATTGTCCTCTATATTAACATCCCTAATTGAAAACAAACAAAAAGATTACCTATGTATTCATTAAAACAATAGTCCAATTCAAAGCAAAAATATTTTTAGATGAAAACATGAAAAAATCAAGTGGGTGGATTTTTTTGTCTGTCAGTGTACAATATAACAATAAAAAAAACGTAACAATACATAAATACGATATTGTATCAATAGTTTACTATCTGATCAATTGAGATCTTCGCAATGTGGCCTACTGTACATAATTGCTTAAGGCTTTCCAGTTAGAACCCTTTAAGAAACTAAATAATTCTCCCCGAGAACGGGTCCGCTGCCCAAAACATTTCTCTCTGAACTCACTATACATGTGACAAAAAGTCCCCAAAAAGTGAATGATATCCTCTTTTTGTTGAGAGTTACATATCGGACAGCAATCGTTGGATGGTGGGGGATCCATGATTTTACGCTTAAATCGAGTAATTCTGTCCTACATCGAGAAACTGATCCTATAGTCACATAGGATATATATATATATATATATATTTAAACTTAACCATTTAATTGGGAATAAGGTCACTTATTAATTATTTA
Source organism: Nezara viridula (assembly GCA_928085145.1). NCBI lineage: Eukaryota > Metazoa > Arthropoda > Insecta > Hemiptera > Pentatomidae > Nezara > Nezara viridula. The sequence continues at coordinate 167,540,320 of OV725079.1, forward strand.
ATAAACTACTGAATGTTTATTTCCCCTATGTTTATTGACGTTTCGATCCCGGTATTTTTCTTTTTATATGTTAACGATTTGATCGTTGACGGTGATGAGACTGTCGGTGTGTCCCTGGCCTGATCGAAGCTCTATGTTTAAAACTTTGAACAGGATCATATCGTTAACTTATAAAAAGAAAAATACCGGGATCGAAACGTCAATAAACATAGAGGAAATGAACATTCAGTAGTTTATTAAATAATTAATAAGTGACCTTATTCCCAATTAAATGGCTATGTTTAAATTTAATACTCAAAGGTCGATTAAAGAAAAGTTGTAAATAAATAAATATATATATATATATATATATATATATATATATATATATATATATATATATATATATATATATATATATATCATAACTGAAAAGCTCAAATGAAACCAATTAAAAGTTTTTCAATGTAATAGTCAGATATCGGGCTTCATTTTTTTTTTTTAAATCATTGAGTCTAGGATTTCGCTTCCAGGAATGGTCTTCGATTAACAACCCTCCAGTTCTAGATGAGATTTTATTCCTTACTTTTCTTCTATTGATTTCGAGCGGTTCTTTCCCCAGCTGTCTCGGTAATCACCTGGATTCAACGGAGGAAAAAGTAGGCCACAAAAAAAAAAGACATCTGCCAAGTCTTTTAAGACATCACGGCACGCAACAACCGAACGACCAGGCTAGTCAGTTCAAAGGGAAAGAAATAACTAAAGTGGATACTCGGTTAGCTTCTGTCATTGTCAACTCCACAAAAGGAGCTGGATGTATAAGGCTTATTTATTTATAATTTTTTTGTTTTTGTTCATCACTTTTGTCTCATTCGTTGTTTTTTTTTTTTCAGAGATACAAGATATGGAAATGACATTCTATTCAATCGCTATATTTCCAGGAACTTATATAAACTCTTATATTTAAAAAAACCTTTGACAATGCTTCGGATTTCTCATTCCACAGCTGCTTTGCAGCTAACAATGCAGGAGATCAAAAAGCAGGGCAGTCCCAATTTTTAATAATTTGTTCCATTTTACGTCCCTATTTTCGGAAAGATTGAACTACAACCTACTGAATGGCAGAAGATCGGGGAAGAGAATATAAGATTTTAGGCGGCCAAGTAGCTATTCCGCCAGAATATGAGGTTTCTATTGTTTTTGTAGATTTTGTAATATTAAAATTTAATAATAACGAATAATTGTTTATCAGTTGTTAGAAATCGACTACCATTGTATGGACTAATAATAATCAACACGAAAATGATCTTCTTAACGCGGTATCGTTATTAAAAAATACATTTATAGACATCACAGAAAAGTGACTTCAGTTAATACTTCGATCACAGAAATATTGCAACGTTTTGTTAACTTTTTAGCATGATTTTGTACAAACTGCTGCCACTAATTTTTTATATTTTTTTTATAGATAGATAGATAGGTAGAAAAAAAACTTTATTCTGGGACTAAGTCCCTTCAGAATAACAATAATGTACAAAATAATAGAATATTACTGGCCTAAACGTTTGAAACAATAAATAAAATTAATAAAATAAAATATAAAGTAAAGGAACCCTTAGGTGCACAAGCTATGTACAATAAAGATAAAACTATGTACAGAGAATTTAAAATTATGAACGAATCACTTGAACTATGAACAAAACTATATATAAGGGTTGAACAACTTAAACATCCACTTTGAGAAATGAAGAACGAAAAAGAGAAAGAATAAGTTCATTTCATAAAAAAAAAACTTTACTTGAATATATATATATATATATATATATATATATATATATATATATATATATAAGTAAACAGTTAATTGCAATTGAATAAAAAAAAAAATGTATGTATTGAAATTCTTACGTCGATAGTAGGAAATGCATGTACTATCTCTTACCAAGTATTATGATTATAAGATTGCTACACAATACATATATAATGTTAATAGTTAGCTGGTATCTGACTGTTTTTGGAACAGGAATTGGAATAAGGGTTTTTTGAATGTGTATAGGGAAGGGGCATGTCGAATTTTGATCGGGACGGAATTCCAAAAGTTGACAGAGTATAGTAGACGGGCTAGTATAGTATATTTATTGAATATTGATACAATCTGCCAAACTCAAGGGCAAAATCATTAGAGCTAAGAGTATCCACTTAATATAATATATACATATAATATAAATAAATGAAGGAAATTAAATAAAATAAAAACCATAAATAAATAAAATAAAATCCTTCGCAAGCTCATTTATATATATCGAATATTTACATTTGCCCAAGAGACTCCAATCCAGGTTTTGTCTCCCACTCAATTTAAAATTTGTTACAGGTAAATTAGTTCAGTCAATGAATGCTCGAAAAGTGGGTATGGGAGAAAATGGTGGGGACACAATTTTTGACTTTGCGACATTTTTTTTACTATTAAGGAGGTAACCATACTAAAAGATCCCACTCCTAGATGAGCCAGATTTGGTAATAATTCTAGCCAGATTCTATTTTCGTTTGAAGGAAATTTTATCTAGTTTACAGTGAAATAATTGTTAATTATTTAAATTAATTTTCACAATATTTCTCCAGTTCTTCTTCGGTGCATACTATTTATTTTCAAGTTTATTTATTTTCAGCTATTTTACACCAATTTTCAAATTTTTTTGTCAACTTAATGACTACACATCTGATTACGACGTTTCGGCTCGTTGAGCCATTTTCATGTAATAAAATAATTATAGGTGGACATGATAAAAATAAATTTTTTTTACATGAGTAGACGCATGAAATTCGCATAAGTTGAAAACGACAGGTACATGATTGGTATTTTAGGTATATAAAATGAATCTCTATATGTTGAAGAATGTAATGTTTTAAATATGACTGTAAATTGTAAAAATTTTTTAGACTTGAAAATGGCTCAACGAGCCGAAACGTCGTAATCAGATGTGTAGTCATTAAGTTGACAAAAAAATTTGAAAATTGGTGTAAAATGGCTGAAAACAAATAAACTTGAAAATATTTAAATTAAATATCTCTCTAGTTATCGCTTTCTATTGATCAAAAAAGATAAATTATTTTAAAAAACAATAGACTTGGATTTCCGACTTTTCTGCTAAGAATTGGCCCATTGTTTATATGATCTCTTTTGTAATTCGTGAGGTCTGCTATCAGAAATATTAAAATTATCTTCTACTTACGGAAAAACCTTTATGTTAATTATGTTTTTGATATATACCACAGACTTTTGTACTAGATTGAAATGTAATTTAGTATCGGTTTCTTTTCTAAAGGTATGATGATTTCAATTTAATATTTGTATCTCTATATCTATCTGGTTGTATGCAGGGATATATGCTATATAATTAAGATGTAATGAGTTGGATCTATTAATAATTTTAAGCAACAACAATTATATACAAATTATTATTAGAGACTATTATTTTACAGATTGGCAATCACACAACATTTAATATGTGAATGGATGTGGTCACTTATGTTATTGAGGGCTTCTGGTGGAGTTTTTAGGGACTTCTACATGGTCTATGGTGTCACCGTTATTTCGATGCCTCCTCACCTCTTAAATACCAACAGTTGTCTTCCTCCATGGGTAAATATTTCCAAGGAACTCTCATGGTTTGAACTCATCTCCTTAGATTCTCTTCTCCAGAATTGACTTCTCTTAGAATCTGCCCTTTCACACTTTTCTTTTTTCCATGCTTTTTCTGATTGGTCATTCTCAGCTCCACCAGGGAGTCTCGCCTTCCCTTCGTCCGGCTTTTTTGCTCGATCTCAGCATTAGGGAAATGTGTTTATCCTTCTTACCAGACGGAAAGTCTTATTACCTTGTCGGTGTGTAGAAGTCGGCTCTATTAGTGTTTATTGCACACCTTAGTAGATTATCGGGTCTTTCTATCCGGGTCCATCTCTAATATTAATGTTATGGTCATATCTAAAATTATTTCAATTCGTAACAAGAACACCTTGGTACGTGACTAACAAAACTCTACATAATGACCTCCATCTTCCAACAGTTGACCAACATATAACGAGCCTTTATCAACGATTTTACATTAATTTAAACGGACATAATAACAGACTAATAAGATACATGGCCACAGCTGACATCCTCAGAACATGAGGAGGAAACTAAAAAGGCGTTGGATGAGAGATCTTCTTCTTTAAAAACCTAAGTAATTGGAACAAGTTAGAGAAGAGGTACTGCTGAGTACTTTCCTTCCCCATGGCTGTCATGTCATTATTTCCAGTATCGCCAGCACATTTGCTGATAATCAACAATAAGTTGACAGGCGCAAATACATTGTTAATAGACAAAAAAAAAATATTAATTTATTAATCGACCATCCTGGATACATAGCAATGCATTATAAAGAAAATAAAAACTATCTATTTAAATTGTGTTATGTTACCGTTATGTTACCGTTATTTTTCAATTTTTATTGTGCTATATAACTAATATTTTTTTTTTTAAAACGATTTCATTGAGTAAATGAGTAAGTAAGGAAAGGTGCGACAAATTACGAGGTTCAGCTTTGACAATGTTTTGTGACCACTATGAATGGATTTAAGAATTGATTTTTTTTTCAATAACCCAATGTTATGAGTTTTTTTCTTTTATATTATCTGTAAATATACTGTCAATTTAGGCTTACGTTGCTATGGTTATTATTCAAGAAACAGAATATTATAGTAAATAAAAAAAATACGATAAAGTTGTAAACACAGTCTTGTTTTTAGCTTCTTCTATTGATTTTCCATTTCTTTCTCGCTAAGTAATAATCGATAGACATCTTGATTTATAGTATCCAATAAATGAGCAAGGAAATGGAAAAGAGTTGAAAAAGTGGAGGCCTGGGGTAAACTGCTGACAAAAACAGACAAATCAATCGGAAAGGGACCGGAAGAACAAACAGAAAAACAGAGCGGATGCAGCGGCAGTGGGTCGTTAGAACCAATCAGTGGTTTCAGGAAGAGGGAAGGGGTTTATTGGGGTTGACACCCCCCTCTCCGACCGATAGATCTATGAGCCCGTGGCACTACAAGTGATCCCTAAAGAACAAGTTGTTTACAAGTATACAAGCCCATAGAAATTTCTCAAAATATAAAAAAAATATGAATTTTTTATTTTGAAAAGACTACAGAAGAGTGGCCATTTGTCTATGTTAAGAGATTCTGGTTTATGTAACAATTTTGTTAAACTATGGGCTACATAAATCCTTAAATTTAATGATCCAAATTATTGAGTATATTCTCGTGAGTGAGTTCATAAAAAGAACCGCCAAAATTTTATTAATTTTAAATATTGTTGATTTTTTATTGGTCTTATGTCGTGTGTAACAACAATATCATATACATTGAATAAAATTGTCATGTGAAAACTAAAAAGGTGAAAATAAAAATAACAACTACGGTTTGTGATTTTGACTCCACGATAGAAGAGATCGTGGGAGACAACACCAAGGCGAAATTAATAATATGAAACATAATAATAAATAATAGCTCATTATAAAGAGAATGGAACGCTTGACATTCACCTCGCTTACAGTATGCAAGTCCTATTTTTAGTATCTGAAATATTTTAATCCATATATTCAATAAAACTTGTTATCATTTGGTTTTCGACACTATTTCCTAGCATACTTCCTGTTTCAAGCCATCCAATCCCGCCGTCCTTCATACATCTCTGAGCTCCTTCAGTTCAAATCCTCCTTTCATTTCCGCAATACCCGTTCCCGATCTTCAGATTTATACATGATGGCCCACCGAACCGCTGCTTTCGGCAGATCGTTCACTATCCGATCTTCATCCCTTTGGAACTCCATTCCTTCCCACATCCGTAAATCCAATACCCTTCCTAAGTTTAAATTCCACTTGTTCAATCATTTCTTATCCATCCAGTTCCCATAACATTGTAAAAAGACACTACAGTAAATATGTATATAATATATAATATATGTATATAATAAATATGTATATAAATGACTAGATCGTTCTTAATTTTTCTTCACTTCATGTTTTTTTTTTTTCAATTTTTATATATTTTATTATTAACTGATTATAATCAGAAAGTAACTTATATTTTTTTCATTACGACCTTTTAATTATTCTATATCATTGTTTATGTATCTCTGAGGATCTTTAGTCCACATTTCTGTCTTTCTGTATTATTCTAAAGGGACTCGTCCTAGAATAAATAAAGTATTATTATTATATTTTCTTTTTCGCCTCTCTTACACGGCGTTGCGTCAAGATACAAGATAGCTCATTACAAAGAGAAAAAAATGATGAACATTTCTCTCACTTACAGTATGCAAATTTGATTTTTAGTTCCTGAGATATTTTAATCCATTTCTTCAGTAAAACTCGTTATTATTTGGTTGTCGACACTTTTTTTTTCCTTTATCGCCTTTCTAACACGGCGTTGCGTTAAGATACATTTTTGAATAAAAGCTCATTACAAAGAGAATGAAATGATGAACATTTCTATCGCTTATAGTATGCAGGTTTGATTTTTATTTTCTGAGATATTTTAATCCATTTCTTCAATGAATTATTTTTCCTTTTTCGCCTCTATAACACGGCGTTGAGTTAAAATATTTTTTTTTAATAATAGCTGATTACAAAGAGGATGATATTGTGGACATTTTCCTTGCTTAAAATATGTGGGTACGATTTTTAGTTTTTGAGGTATGTTAATCCATATTTCAATTAGTCGACTGCAGAGGACTTTACCTAAACGTTACACGTTATAGATCTGACGGCAGAAGTAGTTACTAAAGTACATTCCTTTAAGATGGATAAGATTTCCCGATTAACGTAGTAGAGATTTGTACTTTTAAAATTTCTTTTTATTAACTATTAATACAGTCTGCCACACTGAAGGGCATTGGTACTAGGGCTATAGCATTCATTCTCACAGTATGTACATAAGAAATAAAAATAAATAAAAATAACCAAGTAAGAAGAGAAAGAGAGGAAAAAATATAATAATAATAATAATAATAATTATATATATATATATATATATATATACATAAAAAGATAAAGTAATATACAAGATAAATAAAATAACAGATTAAAGCCGAATGATAATAAAATAAATAAAACACAGTCACACCCCTGTGTATCATATTTACGTTGGCCCAGGGGACTCTGAATCAAGCTTTGTCCCCAAATTTTTTTAAATTAAAATATTTTTATTCAATTTGCTGATTCGCTCGATAAAACTATAATATTAATAACAGTCTATTAAATTGCATTAAGGAGTATTTAACTCTTACCAAGGGTACGTTACAAGAAAATTGTTCTGTTAAATAATTGGGTATTAGGCAAGGGAAGAATAACACCCCCTCGGAACAATCTAGTCAACAATTAACGACATAATTTTAAAGTAAATAAAGATATTATCATTAAATCAGATAAAACTAAAAGTTACCAACTTTATTTTAAAAACGCTACTGAGATTATAATTTTGTATTTAATCTAAAATGATTAAGTTTAAAAACTTAATATATGCATATGCAAGCGACACAGCAATTATATGCAAGACACAAATATCCAACTTACACCTCACAGACTCAGATCCTACATTAGTATTTAACAAGATTACATGACTGGTTCAAAATTTGGAAAATACGACTAAATCTCAGCATATCAGATCTACCCTTCGACATGAAACATGCTCTCCACTTATCCTTGACAACAAATAGATTCCACAGACAGACAATATCTTGGTCTGACATTTAACCGAAAAATGACGTAGAGCCACATATAATTAAGGAACGAAAAACTCTAAATCAAAGGTTAAGAATTCTGAATTCAATTCAATTTTTTTCAAAACATTCAAAACTAAAACTTAGACAGAAACTAAACACATACAATTAATTACTAAAACCTATTTGGACTTACGCATCACAGATATTTGGAACAGCTAAAAATACTCACATAAACAAACTTCAAATCATTCAAGCAAAAACATTCAGGACAATCACAAAAGCACCTTGGTACGTTAGCAACATAACCTTACATACTGACCTCCATACGCCGACTGTTAACGAACACATACGAACTCATTACAAGCGATTCCACGACAACTTACAAGCATATCCTAATATACTTATAAATGACATGGCCACTACGAATATGCCAGGTAACGTCTGTAGGAAACTGAAGAGGAGCTGGAAGAGGGACCTCCTCGCCTAATGTAGATATCACTCCAGGAGGAGGTGCCGCTGGGTACTGCTTCTCCTCATGCCTTTCACGACATATTTTGCAATTGATCTCACATTCACTGGTTGTGATTACCATTATGACATGTGGGAATACAAAAAATGAAAGTTAAAAAAAGTTTAAAAATGAATATAACCTTTTAAATAAACTAAATAAAATTCTTTTTTAACCATTTTATTTTTATGAAAATTAAAAATATTGTTTTATTGTAAACAAAATGATAATTTTTAAAAAAATAGAATTTAATAAAATTTTTACTCCTCAATCGCTCCACCTCTCGCAATAATAAACATTTTTCCCTCCGAACCCAATGACCCAATCAACTTTTTTTTCCAATAGGGGCTTTGAAGTTCAACTCGTTTCAAAAGCGGCCCTATTAAAATTTCAATGTTTTCTAATTACTATCGAAATAATTAATGATTTTCGGAAATATTAATTGCTTTGTAACTGTCATATAATGTCTCCTTTGCTATATAGTTAAAAAAAAAATTATATGCTATTTAGAGGTGTGCGAAAAAAAATGATATCTTCTTCCTTGATTAAATATTATATCAATTATGTTTTCCGTCTACATATTCAACATTTTGGAGCTCTACTCTATCTTCAAGGATGTTATTTTATTTTTACTATCCATAAATATTACGGTAAATATCGTCTGTAACTTTTTATGTTGTTCTTTTTATCATATATATTTATATCTATTCCTATTTAGAAATATCTTAATCACGTATTGTTACTATGACTTATCTAGCTGTATAAGATACATTATGATTTATATAGCATATATTTTTTTCGTATACCTTCCAGAAACTAAAAAAATCTTTCCTGTGCAGCCTGGAGGATATATATTTATTCTCCTTTTGTATGTACATATTTTATGAAAGAACACTTTTAACTCTTTATTTATTGTTCTTCAATGTGACAAATTGTATTAATACTCCGTAAACATCTTAAAAAAAATAGTATCGCGTGTAATAAAGGTTGAAGCCATTATTTTGCTGTCAGTAGGAATTCAATAGTTTTTGTCAAATATTTTTGTTGTTCGTTCAGGGTTTTTACTTTCTTAATTTTTAACAGACTGTTATGTGATAATTATTCTTTGGCTTTTACCTATATCTCTATTATAGAAATTTACCCGTATTTATAAGTATTAAATGTTTCTTATCCTAATATATACATTTTAATGAAAACAATTCAAGCCATCAGCTGGTTTCCTTATTTTAAACGCGAATATTAGGATCTCAAACATTTAGCTGGGTTTTCAGTTAGTTTGGAAACAAAAGTGGGTTATTTATAGTTTGTTTCAAGGAGAATATAGAGAATTTTTTAAAACAGATCTTAGCTTAGTTTACCCACTCAAAGATCCTAAATGTTTTTTAACGATGAAAAACACTATATTTCTATACATACTACTAAATAAAAATCTAAACTCTCTATTGAAAATAAAATACTTATGTACAAGACAATACTGAAACCTACTTGGACTTACGGACTTGAACTGTGGGGAACAGCAAAATTTTCTAACATCAGACGCATCCAATCCTTAAAATCCAAAGTTCTTCGAACAATAGTCGATGCTCCTTTCTATGTAACCAACAAAACCCTACACCATGACCTTAATATCCCATTTGTCCTAGACCTTTTCCCAGCAAAATTCTCCAAATTCTACCAGAACCTTACCCACCATCCAAATCCTTTCGCACAATCTCTATCTAGCACCACCTATCACTATAACCCTCCAAGGAGGTTAAAACAGCAGTGGCCCCGCGACCTTTTTAATAGTCTGTACATATTGCAGTTCTGGCAATAACCAGATTCTCCACTCACGACATGAGTGTATGTGGCTAAAGTATTCTTGCTCAATCTCCACTGGGTTCAGCCATAGTGACGCGGTTGAGAGAGAAGTGCAGGGAACTCCTGGAGTCATACTTTTCCCTCCACAGTCGGAGGGACAAGTCTAGTTTGGTGTTCTTTCGCCAGATTGTAAATATTGTATATATTATGTGTTCTTCTTATTTATTTATTTTTAGGTTGTTTTATTCTTATTTATTGAAAATATATAATTTGTCTGTATAGTTTATTCATTGTACATAGAGTGTGAATGTGATCTGTGAACACTATTATAGATGTCCTAGAGACAGATTGTAATATTTTTCAATAAATAAGCAGAAAAAAAGACAATGACATTTTTTTTTTAGTTTACTGTGAAGTAATGTAGTATATTTATATTTTATACAGTATATTTTTAGTTATCGACAAAAACACAATTTACTTAGAAAAACAAAACTTAAATTTTCAACTTTTCAGCGGAAAATCGGACTATATATAATATTAATTTTTTTAGCTGTTGAAGTCTAATTTCGTTATATATTTCCCTCTACTTGCGGGACACATTGTATATATTTGTGTATGACCACATACTCTCAAATATAATACAATAACCGATTACTTTTGAATTTGTCCTTCCAAACTAGTGGCTTATACATATAGTGCATAAACCGTTTGGTTCAGCCAACTTTAATTATCGGCTTGTTAGGAGAGCGGCAATGTTGTCGGAGCTGGTAGCGACCTGCACGGCTTCGACGATATTGGCCAATTTGCATTTCATTATGAACCTTCAACATGCCAAATATTTGCTGGACAGCCTTCTAGTATAACAAAGTCACCCTCAATATCCTCATGTATCAGCAATATATAACATATTATGTAAATATTCATTTATATATATTGAGGGTAATTAGTCGACTGTGTTCTACATATCATGGGTGATAAATATTTAGGATGCAGTAATTATAAAGTCTTTATTAGTGTCGACGTTTCAACCCAAACATGTGGGTCATCATCAGGGCTGAAAATTTTCAATTACAATCAAAGATATAATCATGTACGACCGATAATGGTTAATAATGAACTATAGTGATTTGATGGTATATGAATCTTGACTCATATTACAATACACAATATTATAAATGAAATACGTAAAAAGTTATAGAAACTAAATATCTGGTGTGTCCACTCACACGACGTTCCTATATCAGAAAAGTTTTGATATCTTTACATAAATTCATGAAGAAACAAAAAAAAATTGAACTAGATTTATTTTCCTGAAAATTGATCAAAGAAAAGATTTCAGTTCGATTTATTTGATAAATTAAAGCAATGTAAACCGGCTTAAGTTAGATCAGGTGTAAAAATTTCAATACTCTCTAATATTGCTGATCAAAAACTTCTTGCCATAGATTAGTTTTGTCAAACAATAATTTCTATTAAAAGTAGAGGAAATAGTGAAGCTTGTATGGTGCGGGCAACAGATTTTCTTAATTTCACTTAGTCATATTTTTTCTCTCATTCACCCCTTTCTCACACCAGGATATGAACCCGGAATCTTACATTGGAAATTGAATAGCTGTAACTTCGTTAATAGTTGTTCAAAATGAACGATTTTTATATAGTTTTGTAGAGAATTTCATTATTTTGCAAAAATAGGCGAAGCTGTATCATCGCTAATACTGGTTCGATTCCGTTGAATTTTTTTTTTGGTTTTGTTGGTAATTTAATTACCTTTCAGAAGTTTTATTATTAATTTTACCGTATAAGGTATACTTAGCGAGTTAGGCCTCATAACATTTTTCTTTTCTTTATAACTTTTTTTTTGTATTTTCTCGGAAATTTAGTCCATATATGAAAATTTGAAGGACTATTATTAGAACATTATAGGAAATTTTCATCTAAATCGTAAGAGCCGTTTTCGTGCTACAATATATAGAAAAACATGTTTTTCATTTATCGCGCGCAAGCCATTCCGCATGGAGCACAAAATTTCCGTCACGGGCATTAGTAGTCAAAATCCTACAAAATAAAAAAAAAGAAGCAAAAAAATCGGTTGAGTAGTTCCCGAGAAAATCTTGGCACAGACAGACAGACAGATCAATGGCTAAAAATGTGTTTTTCGGACTCAGGGGGCTCTGAAACGTATAGATCCGTCGAAAGCTGCTTATCAGAAATTTGACCCGGTTGCAATACTTTTCTTACCTAATACAGGTAGGAAAGTAAAAATAATGTATATGCTTAACTAAAATTTATATAAAAATGTAATATTTTCTCTTACTAAACGTGGTTGGAGCACACAAGGTATTAAGTACTGAAACATTTGGTAGGTAAGTGAAAGGGTCGGGAGAGGATTTCTCAGTTGTCCTTTTACAGGTAGCAAAAGGTAGGGAAACATAGTCAGGGGGGGAGGGAGGTAACATTTCTGTTTGTAGAATGTAAATAATTTGATAACTAAATATTCAAGATGTGTACTAGATTCGCGTTGTTTCTTATGGTTACAGAACTGTGACCATTGGCTAGCAATGAAATGAACATAAGCAAGAGGTTCCACTCAATATAAATTTAACATAGTTTGATTGAAGGTATACAATGGTTAGCCAAATAATATTTATAATAAAGACAATTGTAATGGATTGAAGTGATACGGTTCATAATTACTACGTCCTGAATATTTATCATCCATTATATATATTTTATATGTGTATATATATATATATTTATTTATTTAATGAAATTTACAACTGTATAAAAAATACAGCTAGTAAAAATGCAGACATTAGAAATAATGATATAAACAGACTTGAAGAGATACTGCCCAGTGGTAGCACTCCCTTTTTAATTATAACTGAGAAGATCACGAGGCCATCTTCTTTTCAGACGCATAGGAGGATTATCAGGAATCGAGGAAGAAGCAAGGCTGGAAATAAGTGAATTTGGATGGGACTGGAGATTATCATGAAATAATAGGTATCTGGCTCGGGCTAAATCAGCGTCAATATAATTAATACGTGTCGAAAATATTGTTTCCCCCCTCCCAATATCTTGAAAACAAAATAAAGTCAAAATCAATAAATGAATCTTAATGAATGAATAAAATATGTAGAAAAAGTAAATTAATAAAGTATGAAAAGTAAACGAAATAGCTATTCTAAGGCCTAGAAGTATGTTACCATACTAATTATATTCTTTAGTTCATATGTTTAGTTCATATGTATCTCGCGGGTTTTGAATAAAACGTGGAATGAAGCTTTACTAACTGTTGGGGCCAGAGGTACTTCAAAACCGAATTACAAATCTTTCCCCTGTGCGTTTCCTCAATGGTGGGGAAAATTCGAGTAAAAATAAATACGTTGGGAAAGAATGAGAAAAAAAAATAGTGAATAATGAGACCTGTAAAACATTAAAGAAAAAAACAAATGCATGCACAAGAGAATATTAAAAAATAGAAATATTTCAATAAATAAAAAAAAGTAAAATAAAATTACCCCTTTTGAACGTTTACAATTCATTGAGATAAAAAAAAAGGAGATATACATTTATATAAAAGTTGAGATAAAAAATATATGTAAAATTCAAAACAAACAAATGAGAAGAAAGAAAATTATTCAATTTCACTGAAATAAAAGAAAACATAAAACATGATGTTCAGTTAAAATAAAACAATTAAACATTATGAAAAGTATATAGTAAAATCCACTTAAATAATAAATAAACCAAGAGAGAAAAATGTCTGTGGTAACGGTGAGAGAAGTGAACGAAAATATCCCAAATTGGAGGCTATATTTCCAAAGAGGTTAGTTACCTGAAGTTCAGCTGTCAAAGCAGTCGATGGTGGGGGGATCGATATGCATATCGATGTGCTGATCGATGACTCGCGATGAAACAGCTGGGATCTTTAAATGGCGTAGGTGAGATGAAGTGAGTCTGGAATGGAGGGGGTGGGGGGGAGTAGTCGTCCACTGCTATCTCCACAAAGGCTACTTCCAGACTGGCTTCGGCCGTATTTTGAAGTCTTAATTCCTAAGACAGGGTATTACTGCCGGGCTGGAGCGTATACACAAACGCGATAATACCTCGCAGAATAAGCCTAAATATATAAATAATATAATTTTAAATACACTTTCGGGACAATATCCCTCGGCCTATTACAAAAAAAATAATAAATATTTATTCCATTAACATTTAAAAGGGTAAATATAGTGAGAGAAAAAATAAACGAAAATAAAATAAAATACGTAAATTCGGGCGTTAACACTAACAAATGTGAAAAAAAAGGAAAAGAATTATATAATAAAAAATATATGCTGTATGATGAACAAAACAAAATCTGGAATACGAATTTTTTTATCTATAATAAAAAATGATAATAAAATAAATATTAAAAAAAAAACTGTTCTTCAAATATTTTTGTTTGGAAGAGGATCAATAAGAGTTGACAGTCATATAAAATAATAATCTATTAAGTAAATAGTTTGTTGTATGGAGGGTTAATATAAAGACAACATGAAATCCTGTTCTCAAGTTGTCTTGGAAAGCAGGTCATTCACCGAGGGAACTACGCTATTGAGAGAATTCGTTGGAACTACTGGCGAAGGGTACATAACAATGATCGTGTTGAACTTAGTCGTAGCAAATCTCAGACGAATAGGCCCTTCAAGAAGACCCTAATAATAAAAGGGATGATTAGAGATCTCGGGTATGCGGGAGATGCGGTTGGCAATACCGTCGACCTCAACGCCCTCTATGGGATGCAGGGCACGTATTCGACATTGGGAACCCTTTGCTGCCGGTCTTCAACAAGATCGATGGCGAAGTGTCGAGTTCATACGGCGATGTCTAGTTCACGATATAGTCGTAGGAGGGTTAGAAAAAATATATATCTTCGAAATTTCGAATTCGTATATAAATAATTTAATCAGGTAAAAAAAAAGTTTATCTGTAAAATAAAATTAAAATAAATAGTAGCAAATCCACCCACTTGACTTTCTCTCTTAGGAAAGCCTCATGTCTACTCATAACGATTGACAATAACCCAGTGCCTTAAAAAAACTTCAGACTCTACTCAGACAAAAGACTTACCTGGAACATACATACTAAATTAAAGAGACAAGAACTGACTAGACGATATATATTCTGCACTACAGATCCTCACTTAGCTTACGAAACAAGTGACTGATCTATAACACCAAACCGAGACCAATTTGGACATACGGAGCAGAACTTAAGGGTCCGACAAAACAAACACACAAAAATAAAATACAAACAACACAATCGAAAACTCTACACACTCTACATAACGACTTAAACATCCCAACAGCAGAATCCTAAATCCACGACATATGGACTTCATTTCACCTTTTCTATTTCATGCTTCCTGTTACCTGATTGACGCAGACTAAAAAGAAAATGGCCAAGGGACCTACTCCTACAATAATAACAAAATTAATCTAATCGTGCAAACTCGCTTGTAATGTCTAATATATCAAATTTGCTAGATGAGCTGCAGATCAGGCTCAAATGGCATAAAATTAAAAAAAAAAAATGCTTCAAATTATTTCACAATGGTTTATTATTCCCAAACAACTATGCATTCTAAAGTGACATTACCTTCCTAGTGACAAAAGAAAAATAAATAAAACTTTATTCCAATCATTACACTTAAATTCTTTTTAATCATTAGTAATAAGATAAAAAATTAGCATTGTTTCAGTAACATTTTCAAAATTTAAAAAAACTAAACAAAGGATATAACATTTGGAGTAGAACATGGTAACTGGAGACCATATCTTTGCTCCTAATATTACGATTTTAACGATTTTTTTTTTTTAGCGAATTCCGTACTTTTAAATAACCTTATACAATATCGACAAAAAGTATATACTTTTTGAGTTATTTGGAATTAAATTTTCCATCACTCGTAATTTTTTTTTCAGCTTCTTTTCGTTGAAGTGTATTATATACATAAATTTAAAGGGCGTTAAGATAATGACTTTAGCGAAGTTTCATTGAAATCAGTGCAGTCTTTTAGGAGCGACAGTCTATAACAACGCAGGTTTTTCGGCTGCTATTTTGAAAGTAAAAGGCGCATAGTAATGTCGATGAAGGAGAATCATCCTCGGGGGACCTCTGATTATATTTTGAAATATGAAAAAAATAGGCTCAGTAGTGCCGGAGAAAATGCGCGGACGGACAAAAAGAATTTTATTCGATTTTCGAATTCTATGCATCCTGAAACGTGAAACCTCAAATATTGAGAGGGAGTTAAGTTTTTGAATTGGTTGGTCGATCACAATGGTTGATTATTGAAAATAATAAAACAAAAATAGTTAATGAGAAAAAAAATTAAAAAAAAAGACGTGAAAACATATTTTTTATCGACTCCCAACCCTTTTGATATATCCATATGCTAGACAACTTCGCAATAAAAAATATCTGGTGTGTCCACTCACATGACTTTCCTACCTATTTCAGAAAAGATTTTTATCTTTACATATGTTCATGAAGAAACAAAAAAGAATTGAACTAGATACATTTTCCTGAAAATTGATCAAACATAAGATTTGAGTACGATCTATTTGATAAATTCTATATATTTGTTTATTTAGAAATATCACATTCTGTCACATCAACGACATTTGTAATAGTGTTCAGAGAACACACTCACACTCTATTTACAATAATAAATAAAATAATAATAATACAGAAACTTAATAATAATAAATACAATAAAATAAAATAAAAATAAATACAATAAAATAAAATAAAATAAAAATAAATACAATAAAATAAAATAAATGTATATAAACAAAAGAACTAACCTAATCATACACACTCGGGCATGAGTGGAGGATCTGGAGATTGCCAAAACTCCAATAGATGTTTATTTACAGAAGGCCTCTGGGCCACTGCCGCTTCAACCTTCGAGGAGGATTGTAAGGATGGGTGGTGCTGGATAGAGATTGTGCAAGTTGATTTGGATGATAGGTAAGGTTCTGGTGAAATTTGGAGAATTTTTCTGGAATAAGGTCTAGGACAAATGGGATATTAAGGTCATGGTGTAGGATTTTGTTATTTACATAGAACGGAGCATCAACTATTGTTCGAAGGACTTTAGATTGAAAGGATTGAATACGTTTGATGTTAGAAGCTTTTGCTGTCCCCCACAGTTCAAGTCCGTATGTCCATATAGGTTTCAGTATTGTCTTGTAGATAAGTAATTTGTTTTCAATAGAAAGTTTGGATTTTCTGTTTAGTAGTCTGTATAGCTGGCCGTATCGTCGGTTGAGTTCTTGTCTTTTGAGTCTAGTATGTGGGTTCCACGTTAGTCTTCGGTCTAAATGAAAGCCAAGATACCGGACTGTGTCTGAGTAAGGAAGCTGGATGGAATTAAAGTGTACTGGTGGACAGGAACTGCGTCGGAGTGTGAAGGTAATATGTTGGCATTTAGATTCATTAACTTTAATGCGCCAGTTATTACACCAGTGCTCAATCAAGGTGAGGTGGTTTTGGAGATTTAAGGATGCTATGTTGGGATCAGAGTTGGATGATAAGATTGCGGTGTCGTCAGCGAATGTTGCAAGAAAAGTATCGGGATGAACAGGGATGTCAGCAGTAAAGAGGATGTAAAGCACGGGACCCAAGACGCTGCCTTGGGGAACACCGGCTTTAACGGAGTAGATATTGGAAAATTCTGTTCCACAGCGAACTCGGAAGGAGCGGTCAGAGAGGTAGGATCGGAGGACTAGGTACAAGGACTGAGGTAAATGGATTTTAAGCTTGAAGAGCAGTCCGGAGTGCCATACCCGGTCAAATGCCTGTGCAATGTCCAGAAATGCACCCGAACAGTATTCCTTGTTTTCTAGGGCTGAGGAGATATGATCAACAACTCGGAGTCCTTGTTGAACAGTAGAATGTTGGGAGCGAAAACCAAACTGATGGGAAAGAATATTTTGGGATTCTATGATGGGTAGGATTCGTTTCAAAAGGATCTTTTCAAAAATTTTTGAAAGGATTGGGAGTAGGCTAATTGGTCTATAGGATGTTGAGATATTGGGAGGTTTGCCTGGTTTTGGGAAAAGGATAATAGTGGAGTGTTTCCATAACAGAGGGAAGTGGGTGGTGCGTAGGATACAATTGTAGATATATGTAAGGAATATGACTGCTCTGGATGGAAGTTGTCGAAGGATTTGAGGGGTAAGGAGATCATGTCCAGGAGCTTTACGGGGGATTAGTTTTTTTAATTGAAATTTCACTTCGGAAGGATGAATAGCTTTTGGGGGCAAGGAAAGTGGGATTGGTGGATTGGGGGAAAGGTCAAGGAGGTGTTGGGGTAGAACGGTCTTTTTAGGAATTCTGGAGGAGTCTTTAGGGAAGGAGGCAGTCCAGGCAGCTTGTTGGATTGTGGTAGTAAAGGAATTTACGGCACTATCAAGGTCATCGGGAGTTTTGAGGGATATGTTAAGATCAATTTTATCGGAGATGATTTGGCGGAAAAGGTCCCAGTTAACTGGGCCCCTAATAAATGACGGTGGAGAAGGTTTGGGAACGGGTTCAAGTGAAACATTAAGGATTAGAGGACTATGGTCAGAGGAAAGTTCATTTAGACGTGTAATGGAACAATTGAGGGGACTTAAGCCGCTGTGGATAAAGAAATCAAGGAGATCAGGATTACGGTTGGGATCTGTAGGCCAGTAGGTAGGAGAGTTGGGGGAAAGGAGGTGAAAACGTTGGGAATTGAGTGCAGACAGCAGGGTTCGGCCACGAGTATTCGTGGTTCTAGAACCCCATTGTTGATGTTTGGCATTTAGGTCTGCACCCAAGATGAAGTGATGTCCTAAGGAGTCGAGGAGAGAACGGAATTGGGCATTGGATATGGATCGGTTAGGAGGGCAATACGCTGATGCAAGGGTAACCGGAAAGGAAAAGGTTTTTATCACGATAGCGGTGAACTGTAGGAAATCATGTGTAGGTAACGGGAGTAGGTGATGGGAGAGGGATTGGTGTACAATGACAGCAGTACCGGCATGTGCTTTTCCGTCAGGGTGGTCAGTACGATATGTCAGGTATTGTGGTATTTTGAAGTGCTGTTTAGTGGTTAGTCGAGTTTCAGTAATTAGTGCCACGTCAATATTTTTGTCAAGTAATAATGTAGTTAGTTCGTTTGTATGATTCCTAACACCATTCGCATTCCAAAGGAGAATGGATAAAGGTTTATTGGAAGTCATTTAAGGATTTTTCGCGGGAGGGATAAAATGTGATACAAGATTGGTGAGAAGAGATATCAAAGGAGTAACAAGGGATCTGAATTCGGAGAGGAAAGATGTAAGTAAACTGGTGAGATCTGTGGTATTTGAGGGAGGAGGAATGCGGGGAATTTGGTGTTGATAAAACTGTTGATTAGGTGAAGTTTGATTAGGATGTTGAGGGTGGGGTTGAGAATTTTGAGGTATGTGTTGTTGTTGCGGCAGGGTCTCACAATAAGTAACATCATTCTTACCTCCTAATAAGTGTGCAAAAGACACCGTTGGGTCAATTATTTTTGAAGGTCCTCTTCTTGATGCGTTAGGTTCTCTTCTTGATGCCTCTGCTTCTTCTTGGGTCCGGGATTTTTGATATCTTGATTTGATATTCTTGTAGATCTGACAGCCTTTGTAGTTCGCTGGATGTCCTTCAAGGCACAAAGCACAAACTGCAGGATCCCGTTTCGGTTTTGTGCACTCCCCGGATTTGTGCTGCTCTCCACACTTCACACAGCGCGGAAGATGATGGCAGTAAGTCCTGGTATGGCCATATGCCTGGCAATTGTGACACTGTACGATTTCCCTCTTAGGATATGGCTTCTCTACTATAACACTTGTGTAGTATATTCTTCTAATTTCATATATTTTTTCAATCCCTTGATTTGGCTCCAAATCTACGAAAAACAAGGGTAGAGGAACTTTTACTCCTGGCTGTTCTTTACTCTCCTTCTGTACATTTGTAATCTGGCGCACTATGAAACCTAAATTTTTCAATTCTTCTTCTATTGCTTCGGTTGGTGTTGAGGGGTGTAGATTTCTTATGACTACCCTCAAAGCTCGATCTTGCCGTAATTGGTACGTATGAAAATCCGCGTTGGTTTCCATTAGATACTTCACAATTTTTCTGTAGGTTTCAGCTGTATCTGGTGATATCTTCGTGTCCTTTGTTCTGCTTAGACATGAATAGCTTCCAGAGCCTGTTATTTTGTTCAGTTGTGAGCATAGTAACTGAAATTTTTTTATGTTTTTAACGAATATGGGTGGAGGTCGGGGATCTCTTGGTATTGAAGCGGATTCCATCACTTCTTTATCATTCTGAAGCACCTGATAGGGGTTAGGGGTGAAAAACGGAGATTGTTCGGTTATCTCTTGTGAAGATGTACCTGGTTGTTGCTGAAGTTCTTCAATTGTTGGTTTTGATGATGTTCCTGGCTGGGTTTCATTTTCTCTGGAGCTAATAGGCGTTACTGCAGGTGTTTGACGACATTGACGAGGCTTTTGTTTGACTGGCGAAGAACAAGGTGTTGAGCCTAACGGCCGAATTCTCTTGATAGACGCTCTACTAGACATGGCCTGATGGTGATATCGCATATAAGGGGAAAAAAAAAAAATCAATAAAAAATATAAATAAATAAAAATAACCCTATAATTTATAACAAACAATAAATATCAATTGTTGTTATGTACTCTTGGCCTGTTTTGAATAGATAATCTCAAAGATTTCACTGTAAAATAAGCAAATTCTGAGAGACGATGTAGAAACACGACCTTTCGCATCAGCTGATCCACCATGTGTAAATTGTAAATGATAAATTAAAGCAATGTAAACTGGCTTGAGGTAGATCAGTATAAAAATTTCAATACTCACTAATATTGCTGATCAAAAACTTTTTACCATAGCTTAGTACTGTTAAACAATAATTTCTGTTAAAAGTAGAGGAAATAGTGACGATTGTGTGATGCGGGCAACAGATTTTCTTCCTTCCACTTAGTCATCTTTATTCTCTCTTTCACCCCTTTCTGACGCCGGGATATGAACCCGGAATCTTACATTGGAAATTGAATAGCTGTAACTTCGTTAATAGTTGTCCAAAATGAACGATTTTTATATAGTTTTGTAGAGAATTTCATTACCTTTCAAAAAAACCAGGCTAAGCTGTATCGCTAATGCTAATAAGGTATACTTAGGGAGTTAGGCCCCATAACATTTTTCTTTTCTTTATAACTTTTTTCCTGTATTTTCTTGGAAATTTAGTCCATATATGAAAATTGAAAGAACAATTATTAGAACATTATAATAAAGTTTCATCAAAATCATTAAAGCCGTTTTTGCGCTACAGTTTATAGAAAAACATGTTTTTCATTTATTTATCGCAAACCATTGCGCACGGAGCACCGAATTTCAGTCACAGGCATGAGTAGTCAAAATCCATCAAAATAAAAAAAGAAGCAAAAAAATCAGTTGAGTAGTTGCCGAAAAAATCTTGGCACAGACAGACAGACAGACCAATGGGTGAAACTGTTTTTCGGACTCAGAGGTCTCTGAAACGTATAGATTCGTCGAAAACCGCATGTCGAAAATTTGACCTGATTGCAATACTTTCTTTACCTAGTATAGTTAGGAAAGTAAAAATAACAGATAATAGAATATAATTCTTAAATAATATGAAATGTTTAATTTAAAAATTTTTTTATAAGAACTGGACTGGAATTCTAAGTAAAACTCCTAGCTGAACACACCTCCCTGAAGAAGATCTGCAAAGTCGGTTCGAAACGTTGGCTTTTAATAAAATAGTTTTGCCACTATTCAGCTTATTGTATTCCTCTAAAAACCAGACAGCTCCTTGTAATCTCCCTTGTATTCCCCCACTTCGACTAAGGCTGCTTGGTGTATGGAGGGCTATCTGCCAGGCTGGAAATGAGACTAAAAAGACTCATGAACTGTTTCATAAGATACATTTTCGGGATCCCCAGGCGTTCACATGTTTCACTTTGGTACACCTAGTTGAAGTGGCTTTTTCCTACTTCCCGACGACAATTCCTCCTTGGTTTTCTTTTTTTTTCTTTTTCCAAGTCTTCAGAACCAAAAACCGTCCCTACATCCTGGAACTCCTTACTCTGCGCTCTTCTATCCACTCTCTCAATACTAGGTCTCAACCTATAGACTTATTCCTATAGATATATTCCCTCCCATAAAACTTCCTCCTTCAGCAAATCTTTCGTCATTCGTGCTGCTTCCTTATGGAACTCACTTCCTACCTCCATGCGTCAATCCTTATCCACAAATTCCTTCAAACAACTCCTGTTCCAACACCTACTCCACATTCAAACTTCCCCTAACATTTAAAATTACTTGCATCTATAGAATGTTTAATTTAGATCCACTGCACAATTGAAATAACAATTAGCAATAAATTAGTTGGTATTTTTATTATGTCAGACTAAAATACATAAATTTGTAACTCTGTTATTATTCTTAGGGGACAGTATTCCCAGAATAAAATTATTTTTTCATTTCATTTCATTTATGACCGCCACCCTGGACCATCTCCTTCTTGTTAAAGGCTCTCAACACACAAAATGAATTATTAGATGTAACAATCATTCAAAGAATTATATTATTGGTGTTAAGGGGGAAAAAAATGCTATTACACTGATCGTCTTCTGAATCCTCTATGTAATGCTTTGCGCTATTCTTAAAGATATCAGCCAGACGACAAACGAATGGAATATACAATTTTAAAACAAAAGATAACGGCAGTAAATAAAAACAAAAAGGATCTAGCGCTAGATCCCATAGCAATCCCCTTCCCCCTCATAGCCAGCCCCAGAGGTATATAACACTTATGATAGAGTATAGCCATAAATATATGAGAGTCACCTCTACGTGTCGCGTGTGGGTAACATCCAACCCACTAGAGGGAAAATTGGAAAAAGGAAAAGCCTAGAGGTGGAAATAACTGAGGGAAATCGGCGATAAAGTCGCCGCACGTCCTCCTCTGTCTACCATCCTTATATCCTCTTAGGTATGCAAAAGTGTGTTTGTGGTCGTGTATTATGGATACGAAGATGATCGCAAATGTATCTACTTTCCAGGATGAAACTGTCCACAAGAATCTCGATGCTATTACAATAGGGGAAAAAACCTGTACCTAGGGTAACTTTTTTTCACTGCACTATATCTTATAAAATAACAATAATTTTAAAAGTTCAAAATATATTTTTATTTGTCTTGGTTTGAAGATACTATGTTAATTTTTAAATTATTTTATCACCAGATTTTGACTATGAAAAAAAAAGTCATTTTTAAAAACAATGAATGACCGAAGGTACAATTATCATAGTTGTACCTTAAGCCACTATGTATTGTACCTTGGATTACAAATTTTATCTTGGGCAGTATTTATTCTAATAGGAATTATAATTATTATTCAATAATAAGGATCACTTATCTACACTGGTAAGCTAACTTTTTCATGCCATCTGTTGAAAGCCCATAATATATTACGCTTGTAGTCATCTAATATAAATATTATTTTTTTTATTATTTGGCAATGATGACTTCTAATTACCAACAATTGAATTTATTTGTTGTATTTCCAAATTTCATTTTTACATGTTAACGTTTCGAGATATTTACTCCCATATTCAGAACTACAATCCCAATGATTTTTTGTTGATACATCTCTTAAATCTAATGTTTTCCATCGTCAGGTTCTAATTCAAGTTATACTAGTGATGCGGCTGGAAAAGTGGCGCTGGGATCTCTGGAGTTCTGCTTTACCTTCCACATGTGGGGAAAAAAGCATGGCTCGGAGATTCCTGGGCGAATGTATATATTGTATATAGGTATGAATGTGTTTAGAAGTTTTTATTATATTTTGTTTGTTTGATTATTTATTTATTTATTTATTTTTCCTATTGATTTACATTTCTTTTTATAAGTATTATTTATTTACTTTTTATATTTATAGTTACTTCTTTATTACTTGTATATACTGTATGAATGAGAACTTCTAGCCTTAATACTTATAGTCCTCCAACAGTGGCTGATTGTATTATTATTCAATAAAATATAATAACAAAAAAATCAAGTTATAATAGATTATAGTATATAACATCCAGAGCAGCATCATGACCCACCAATAATGGTCACCAAATAATTGGTCTAAAAGCATGATGTTGCTCTGGATGTTATATACAATATGGATGTTATATAACTATTTATTTATCCCCTTTTTATTTGATGAGTAAAAGCAGTATAGTACATTTGTGTTTTTTATGAAGGAAAACAATGATGCAATAGGATATTAAAAACTTAATGAACCACTTCTTCTACAAAAAATATAATTTATAATGTTATATAAATTAAGATGAAATAAAAATTGTATTTCTACGTTCGAGAGAGTCTTGAGAGAGAATTTGGAAGGTTTTCGACTACTACACTAACTTTAAATATTCGTAGTTAACAATATTTAAAATAAATATTCCAGTCATAGCTAAACTGATTAAAAATAAATTTTATAATTTTATTTCAAATCCAAGTTTTTTATTTTGAAGATACATGCTAATTTAATATGTTTTTCGTCCACATGATGTTAAATGAATATATTGATACTCTGAACTTTTTTTTTCAAATAAATAAATTATAATATAAATTAACAGTGTTAAGAAACAAATATACAGATGTAGAGAGAAGAATCAGTAATGAGCATAAAGGTTTCAAGGATTACAAAAGCTTTTATAACAGAGTACGAGACCACAGGGGAGATAATAAAACTCCTTTTATCTTAATTGCCATCCTGAAAGGCCATCGCCGAGATTGGTCAAGAACAACCGAGACTCCTGATGAACACTGATTCCGAATGGAATGGATATTGCCCCGAGACCATAAAGGAAACTATTACCACCGACCTCTGGGAGCAACCGGATCAACTACAGCATAAGCCTCTTTATAAGGATCAGCTGGATTATGCCTGGATCTGCGCCTAGTCGCCTGGTAAATGATCTTACTTGTCCAATTAATATGGCGATACAATAATATAGAAAAAAATGTAGATTAAGTTAATTGCTATCTCTTTAGCGTTATTTGAATTGCAAATAAATAAAACGAGTATATTGAATATTAATAGAATCTACCACATTGAAGGGCAATTGTACTAGAGCTATATTTTTCTTCCACACAAAATGTATATACAAAATTAAAATAAATATAAATAGAGAGAGAGAAACACTTTATTTTCATGAAATATAAAGGATTGCTGCCCAATTATATTGGGTTGCTATACACACAATTCTCTTCTATCCTTAGGACAATATATGAACTTATATATAAATATACAGAAGTCTTACTTAATATTAGTAAAATAGATAAAATATATATATATATATATATATATATATATATATATATATATATATATATATATATATATATATATACATTTTTATTAATTTTTTTTCCATTTTCCTTCCTTTCATTGTTTATGTTTTTTTTTTCTTTCCTTTAACATTTAGTTTCCCTTTCTCTCACTTCTCTCTCTTTATCTCTATTTTTTTCAATTATTCATTAAATAAATAAATAAACACATAAATTAAAACTCTCGGGCTAGCCATGCACGTGGTGGTGAATGATTCTCAGGGAGTCGAGGACTATATTTTCAGCCAACCTCGCTACGTCCTTAATGTCGACACCTAGTTCCTCGAGGAAGCTCCTTGTTCTTTTTGGGATAGTTCCGCGAGACCCAAACCAGAGGCCTCTCACGGTGAATTCTCTCTCTCCGAAGGTCTCACGGAATTTATCTTTTAGGAAAGGGATACATTTATCGTACGTGTTCTTCTTTTCCCTTTCCACTTCACCGATCGGGGTCATTGCTCTCAAAGCGGACAGTTGGATCCAAGATCAGCGCTGTCCTTCCTGTCTTGGGAAATGCGACGATATCCGCGTATCTCGTAGAGCCTTCACTATCGATGCAATATACCTCGTCAAAGCAGGTGAATTTCCTTTCCCAAGGAGCCTCATCAACTCGAACTTGACCCGGTGGTGACGACGTGTTATGAGGAGGGAGTTGTTGGGGCATTTTCCCAGCACATGGGCTGGTGTTTCAGACTCTCTGCCGCTATAAAGATAAAGAAAATACATAATAATAAAAAAATAAAGTAAACAAGACAAAGAGAATTAATATACTTTTTTTCTCGTCCAGCTATATGCCCCACCCATCTTAACCTCCGTGCCTTCATATCATGGGATATTGATTGACTAGTTTCTGTGAGCACTTCTTTATTGGTCTTTCTTCTTCATGTGTTAGTACTCCGATCCCAGATCGCTATGGTTATCGTGCGGAGGATTTTCCCCTTAAACCTTACAATATTTTTTTCTAGGATGCTGGTTAGAGTGCAGGTCTCACAGCCAAATATTAGAAATAACTTTATCATGGCATTGTACACCCTTAATTTGAGATTTTTCGTTATTTTAATACCTTTGTAAGGGAGAAGAAATCTCTATTTGCGCGAGTTATTCGCTCGTCTATTTCTGACCGTTGGTCATTTATTGAGGTTATTGTGGAGCCGAGGTATTCTAATTTTTCTATTCTCGGGAACGATTTCTTTTTTATGCAGATCCTGTTATGGGATAGAATTTTTGGCTTATTATCATGTGTTTTGTTTTGCATGTCTATGTACTTGTGTATAGACATATATGTACAAGATAAATAAAATAATTGATTGAAGCTGGAAGGTATTGAAAAATAAAACACAAACTATGTACAATATTTACATTCGTCCAGGGGACTATGATTCAAACTTTGTCCCCCCAATGTGGAAACAACAAGACTCCAGGGGATCTCAGTGCTTCTCTCCCAGTCGCGCCACTGGTATTCTAAGGCAGTGGAGACTAATCAAGGGCACTAGAGGGCACTTTTTTTTAATTTGACTATTCACTCACTCTATATTTTTGTTTATTTATCTCTGAGGCTCCTTAGTCCACATTTTTGTATTTCTGTATTATTCTAAAGAGACTCATCCCAGAATAAATAAAGCATTATTATTATTAAAGCAACAGACGCTCATGACTTCAATGGAGAATCTAGCTATTGCCATACTCTAATATATAAATTTAACAAAATGTCGCGGAGCCACTGCCGTTTTATCTTCGGAGAGGATGATTGTAGGGATAGCTGGAGCTAGATAGGGATTGTGCTACAGGAATCAGATGATGAGTGAGATTCTGGCAAAATTTGGAAAATTAGGAATTAGGTCAACAACAAATGCGATATTTAGGTCTTTATATTCCTATAACAAAAACACCATATAGTATCTTAAAAGTAATATATATTATTTTTATGAACAGTTAATTAACTAATTTTTGGACCCATTTTTCTTCAGAAAATATATAAACAAATAATAATTTCTTTATCAATGTTCAAAAACGTTTATTTACATGTTATCACATATACTTATAACGTTTCAGTCTCTTGCCTTTCTTCATACTGGTATGTTTTAGGGGGTGAAATTTATTCGGGATGCCAATATTTAATAAAAAATTAGTAAACGAATTTAGAATCTAAAATATATTGATTGGTCTAGTATTAATTTGTTTTGAGAATATGCCATGAAATATTTAACATTGCTCAATCTGTTATTGGTAATTACAACTAGGTCCTCTGGTCCAATCAAAGCCAAGCGCGGTCCGGAAAAGCCCATCCATCAGGCCTGTCTAAGCCAAGCTGCATTCTCAAGGCTGGAAAAATACATAAAGGCCGAATTCCACTGATGCAACTTTTAGGCAACATGTAGCATGCTACGCTACATGCAGTCTTTCCATAGAAGGAATACAATGCGACAAAAAATATGTCTCCTTGCGGCATGCTGCAAGTTCTTAAAAAAATTAATCTTATGTTAGTTGTTTTAAATGTTTCAGAATTTCGCTGGCATCAGGCTGTTAAAAAGTCGATTAGCCAACTCTTCAGAGGTAATTATTGTTAACTAACTGTGGAAAAGTTATTATATGGTACCCTCTTTTTATGTAATATACTATACATATTCATATCTTTTAAAAATGAGTACTTATTTTGAGGATAAAAAAAATATATTTTTAATTAAAACATTATCTTATTATAAGAATACATTTCAAATATATTTTAAAGATTAGAGATAGGTGTGATATTGAAGATAGATTTGGAACTAGGGGAGGAGGTAATGGTAGATCTATTGGGCAGCGGGGCTGGGCACACGGCGGCTACATAAGACAGTGTCACAACATTTGCATAACATCACCTCCCTTCCTAAATTAGCATTTTCATGTAGCAGGAGCAGGACCAAGGATTAATTCAGGGGCAGGAGTCCGCTCCGGGAGCATTACCCTCAAGTACTAAGGGCTAAGGAGTCGATGGGTGCCCAGCTTGAGGGAACCCTAAAGAGTTTATCATGAGGCATCACCCCTCATGTTATGGTTTTATTCCCTCAGGATCATGAGCATAGATGTAAGATAAAAGAAGATGTAATATAAACACCTTAAATTATGAAATATATAATAAATCTATGAAAAAGAATAATTTTTTATTTATTCATTGATAAGTGATATTAATAAGTAAATCTGCTAAAATGATAAATAAAACATGATAAAAACTTGTAAAGAAACCAACCATCGGTATTACTTCAAAAATTATATTAATTTAGAAGGTCCCTTGGCCATCTTCTTTTCAGACGCTTTGGAGAGTGGTCAGGAATTGTTTTGGATGAAAGGTTATGAACTAGAGGGTTAGGGTGACCAAAGAGTTTGGAATTAAAAGAGGAGTATCTTTGTCGGGCCAAGTCTTCAACAAAGGGAATGTTGAGGTCTTTATGAATAATTTTATTTCTGACATAATAAGGAGCATTAAGGATTTTACGGAAGAGTTTGGATTGTAAGGATTGGATACGGTAAGAATTTGATGGTTTTGTAGAGCCCCAAAGCTCTATATATCTCATATGCCCAAATGGGCCTGATGATGGAAGTGTATATGAGTTTTTTGTAGGATATTGGAAGTTTAGAGCGTTTGTCAAGCAAGTGATGTGGTAGTCGGAATCTGTTATTAGTTTCTTGCCTTTTCAATCTAGTATGAGGATTCCAAGTAAGACGTTTGTCAAGGAGTAATAAGTAACGGATCTGTTCGACAGGGATAAGGGGAATATTGTTAAAGGAAACTGTAGGACAGGATGTAGTAGGTTTACGACGGAGTGTAAAAGTAATTTGTGATTGTAAACTAATTTTAATAAAGTAAAACCAAGATAGATTTTCGTTGACTGTTTTTTTTTTTTATGTAAATGATGTATAGTCAGGATTTTGAGCCAAAATTAATAACACCACAAGATCGAAGCACAATGACATTTTACAACTGCTAACTCCGTTAATTCGCTAAATCATTCAGCTTACTGGTCAGTCTTAATCGATACAATTTAAATAAAGAGAATAAATAGAATAAACTATTACAGGATCATTATCCAACGTACCGAATTTTATTTATTCATCGTTACAACTTTCTTCTCATTTTCTTCCCTCTCACTTTTGTCCGCAGAGTTCACAACAAAGAACCCAAAATTAAAACAAATGGTGGTGTAGGATTTCCAATGAGTCCAACATAATAGATTCTACCATAATTTGCAGATGGATCCTATCCATATCCTCTTGCAAAAAACAGCTGTTGAAGGTGAAATCGCACCTCTACTCTCGAACCATAGTCCCTGTCCCTGAACCGAATATTCTCTCTCACCAAAATACTATCTACATTTTTCCTGTAGGTTTACATTTTTTATAGATTTCCTCCTTTTCTTTTTGTACTTTGAGATCTTGAACTTCATCGTTTGTTTTAAATCTAATAGCAGTATCAACTATCAGAATCTCATTTCCTTTCACATTTAAGGCTTCAAATAATACACTTCCAGGAAACATCTGTACTTTTTCTTCTCCAGTTATTCTTTAATTCGATGCTTTAAATTATTGTACCGGCGCATGACTAGGAGCATGTTATTCGGACATTTGGTCTGAACACGAGCTGGGGTTTCTGAATCTCGACCACATTTGCGGCAGAGGAGTAAAACTTTTCGACTGGTTTCCGGCCTCCGGAACTCCACGTAGAGGAGTATAATCGACATTTAATTTCAACGCATTTGTCCACTCCGAGCTCGGTAGAACCTTCCGGTCAAATTTAACTTGTTCGCCAATTGGTTTTACTTGTAATGGGACTGAGATACTATTATACACTAATGAGAACTCTCTTATTTGATCTCTATCTTTTTCCGCAATATATTCATAATTATTAGGAAATCACTAAAAGGAACAAATGAGGCTTTCTTGATAAACTTTATACCATCTACACACAAAACACTTTTATTCTACTTTACATATCGCACATTTAATTTAGTAATTATTATATTGCTGTTATTATTATATTACTATTGTCCTTGAAAGTGACAGATTGTAATATATCTCAATAAAGAATATTATAATAATTACATATCACAATAACAATCAATAAAAGAACCGCTACTGCTCTGGGTAACCTCACCCAAACCAATCTGCTTTGTTTATAACAGCTCTGCAGTGCTTCCAGATAACATGCATTAACTCTACTATCAGTGATTATGAAATGAAATTATTATCCTTTTGAAAAATACTTTTACAGTTCAATAGCTGAACAATAACAAACAAGAATCCCTGAATTTACATTAATTCATTATTTACATTAGCTCAAAATCTATGCGTTTGGTGCAGAAGAAACTATGTGTTTGGTTATTAGTTCTCTGAGCCATACCTGGATATTTTTTATTTATTAAAAACATCAAAAAGTTTCGTTATATATTATTCGAAGTGCCCAAGAGAATATAAAGTTATTCCCTTATATATTTTTTTCTTTTCAATAGATTTTCAGTAAGTAGAAGACTACCATAAATAGTAGTATATTAATTTTAGAAACAAAGCATGCGATAACGACGATGGAATATTTTGCACATAAGAGACTTTTGGAATTTTAAGGCTTAAAACGCTATTAAACCAGCCTTAGCAGGAGTGCCTCAGGGGTCAGTACTCGCTTCTCTGTTAAATCATTTACACACTTGATATTTCTGCAATATTGAAATTCGAAGAGTATTTAAACTGTCTGGAATCCATCGATATTCTGACGGCGGCTTACTCAAGTGATACAAAATTCTTTACAACCCTTTAGAATCCAATATACACCTCACAGGCTCTACAATATCACTTGAAAACAATTCATGACGGCTACAAACTGTGGGAATTTTATGTTATTGCTTATTATTCTAAATAGACTCGTCCCAGAAGAAATAAATTATTATTAACATTATTATTTTTTTAAATTTAGAAATATAAAAATCCGTCACGTGGACAATAATTATAGTGATATATGAACACATTCATACCATATATACAGAAAATATAAAATTAAAAAAAGTAAAATAATAAACAAAAAATATGTATAAAAAAAATTACCTAAAGATAAGTAAATTAAAAAACATAAAACACAGTAATACCTATATACAATATATACAATCAGGCAGGGAACCCCAAGCCAGGTTTCTTCCCTTAATTCTATTATTATTATTAAACACTTTCTTCAGAAATATTCCAATTTGTCACAGTTTAAGGACACTTATAATAGAGTTCAGAGATTGCATTCATACCGTATATACAAAAGTATAAATAAATAAAGTAATAACAAAAGAATAAGAAAAAAGAACAAAAGAGTAAAGAAAAAAAAAATATATATACACATAAGTAAATAAAAATAGAAATAAAAGTAAAACAAACACCTTATATAAAACATACCTATATACATTATTTACAATTTGCCAGGTGGTCTCCGAACCAATCCTTTCCCCTCCACATGTGGAGGGAAAAGGGAGGCTTAGGAGATCCCTACGCTTCTCTCTCAGCCACTTCACTGGTATTTTAAACCAGCGGAGGATTAGTAAAAGCGCTACAGCCACAGACACTCATGACTTGAGTGGAGAATCTGGCCATTGCTAGAACTCCAAAATATCCATATTTACAAAAGGTCTCGTGGCCACTGCCGCTTTAACCTACGAAGGGGATTGTAGGGATGGGTGGTGCTTGATAGGGATTGTACAACGGGATTTGGGTGATGAGAAAGGTTCTGGTGAAATTTGGAAAATTTAACTGGGATAAGATCAAGAATAAATGGGATATTAAGGTCATGGTGTAGGGTTTTATTGGTTACATAGAAGGGAGCATCGACTATTGTACGGAGGACTTTAGACTGAAAGGATTGAATGCGTTTGATGTTAGAAAATTTGGCTGTTCCCCATAGTTTTAGTCCGTAAGTCCAGATGGGTTTCAGTATTGTCTTGTAGATCAGTAATTTGTTTTCATCAGAAAGTTTAGATTTTCTATTCAGTAGTCTATATAGCTGGCCACTTCCCTTAATTATAGAAGGAAAAACCGTACTTCAAGAGATCCCTGTGCTACACTCTTAACCACGTCACTGCTGCTAAAGCCATTGGACTTTGAGCAAGAGCTCTTTTTAACATTATTAGTTTTTAATTTTTAGATCTGATGATTACACTACATCTAGGCTCAAATCGTTGGCAAAATAGAAACAAAATATTCGGACTGAAAACCCTGACTTTACAACACCCTAGATAACAAATTTATATTGTTTATATATTTAGGAATTTTAGATATTTAATTAAATATTGGTGATTGTGCTTCAGGATACAGTAAATAAGTAGCTCTCGACCATGAAAGTCTCGTTGGAATTGGTTCATCAGTTCTAGAATAACGCCCTCTCCCACCCAGAGAGGTAAACAATTTTGTTTTCTATTTTTATAATTATTTAGTGCTATTGTATATACAATATACTAATTTCAATTCAATTAAAATTTACAATTAGGGTTGTTGTAAAATCATTATAATAAAAACATAATGAAATTTTTACAGTTGAATAATAAAACGGCCTGTGATTAGAAATTTCACAGCCACCTGTATAAAGGCCGGAGCCATATTTATCCCATAGGGACCAGCGCCGGGTGAGTGCTTCTGCATTATTGCCAACCTTTGTATAATTAATCTGTTTAGGGAACGCGTGGATTCGCCAGTGGCAACACTGCTAATCCAGACGGTTCTATAATATGAGAGGTCACTCATGCTGACCTGATTGAAGCGATCTGATCCAGATTGCATTTATATATCGCCGCCGGGATCCATTTTGGTTCTATCCAGCCATTATTGATTCATAGAAAAATTTGGGTTCCTTTCTACTCTAAGCACATCAGTGACGCTATATTTTTCCATTTCCGACTCTCTGACTCGGCGTTTTGCAAACAAACAATTTTGAATAATAACTCATTACAAAGAGGATGAAATGTTAGACATTTACCTTGCTTAAAGTATGCAAGTCAGATATATATTTTTCAAGATATTTTACTTCATACGTTCAACAAAACTCGTTCCCTTTTTTCCCCTTTCAGCTTTCTAACACGGCTTCACGTTAAGATAAAATTTTTAGTAATAGCTCATTACAAAGAAAATAAAATTCTAAACATTTGCCTCAGTTACATTATGCAGATCTAATTATTAATTTCTGAGATACTTTAATCCAAATGAAAAAACACTTCAATAATTCAGTGTTGTGCTTAAAGTAGTAATGCGCCGAAATTTACACTTTTATAAATGCAAAAATGCAAATTACTTTGGTTTGTATTAATCTATACGAAACATAATTCCTGTAGTTTATGAACCGATAACATAAACTAATATTTAGCAAAAGTAGTTGTGAGTCATTAGTAAATCATTAAGTAAGTAATTTAATAAAAACAAAAATTACATAACCAGGAACTAGTTGGCCATAAAAAATAATTAGCATTAAGTATTGATCAGTGAATAAATAACAAAATCATATGGAAATAAATTAATGACAATGTTTCATTTATAATAATTAGTGTTCACCCAGTGGTCGAAATTAGACTATAATCTTCTACATGTTTCCAACATTTTTTCCTCTTGTCTTATACATTTATACATACAAATGAATTTCTACTTACAAAACAAAACAGTATCAGAACCATTTGTGTACTTTTTGAATTATTCGCAGATGAAATTCTGAATTCATCGTACCTTTTTTTCAGCATCTTTTCGGAGAAGTATTTTTTATACACAAATTAGAAGGGTTCCAAGGATAAGACTTAATTAATCAAGTTCCAAGCGACGACACACTTTATAGTCCGTGGCACGAAACCCTATTTATCAAATTATTAACATCCGGCTGAAACTTCGTAAATAGCTTTACCTCACGGTAACCTATAACTATTTTACTTATGAGAATTCTGGGTATCCGGGCGTTTTCAATCTGGAGGTCGGCAAACTTTATCTATTTAATTAGGTGCTAAAAGCTCGTAAATACACATTTGCTTTCCACTTGGATCTTAAGATAATCTGATCGACAAAATTGATAAAAAAGGTGGCCTACAAAAATATTGGGCCGTTTAGCCTATATAGCCACGTTATTTTGACAATTTAGGGGCGTTAATCACGCCAGACGGCTCAATATTTTTTAATGCCACATTTTTCTCGTCTTTGTGCCCAAGTTATCTTATGACTCAGGTCATTAAATAGACAAAGTTTGCCGACCTCCAGATTGAAAACGCCCGGATTCCGAGTATTTTTATAAATAAAATATTTGTAGGTTACGATGAGATGAAGCTATTTACGACGTCTCTGCGGAAGTTAATAATTTGATAAATAATGGGTGTAATACGGACTATTAAATGTATATAAAAACTCTCCTGAATATGATTGCAACATTGTATCAAAATTTGAAAGCAATCGTTGATAAATTTTCGGAGATTTGCGGAGATGAACAAAGCTACATTTAAATTTTGTATTTATATACAATACAGCTCGTCAAAAGATACTAAACAACAAAACAAACAAACATAGAAAATAGATTGAAAAACAAAGGAGAATATTAAGAACCATTCTGTTTTGCCTATTTATGCAAAGATAAACCAAAAAAATGTAAAAAATAACGATAGGCTGTATCTTTGCTAATAATGGTCCAATTTCTAGTCGTTATCACATTTCATTAAAATTTATTCTCCCAATAACACCAACTTTGGAATTAAATTTCATCATGAGATACATTTTTAAAATAATCATTCTTTGTACATTAGATTTCCCTAGCTATCTGGCTTCAAGAATATATAAAAATTTATTAGAAAATAAAATATTTGAAAATTTATATTTTGTCCTCGTCCTTTGCGTTTCCTACCACATTGCAGCGAGCGGCCAGCAGCGCCTTAAAAATGCATCCTGAAACCGCATAACTGTAACGACGAGCAAAATGGTTTAGTCCAACATCCGCGGCGCCATCAACCCTCAATTTTTACTTTTATTCTCTGATATGTGTTATATATGTATAATAAGGAAAAGTATTGCAATCGTGAAAAAATTCAAAACTGAGTTGGTAACGTATAAAAATACACGTTTCAAGATACCCTGAGTCCAAATAACCATGCCTCGCAAACTGATTTGTGTACATGTGTCTGTGGGAATTGTCTAGCTTAAAAACGAAAATTCATACGAAACTGAATTACATACTCAAGTTATATAGGGGCAAATACTATATCAACTGAGATGTAATAGCCATTTTTCAATAAAATCTACTTATCAAAATCACTATTTTACATTATAGATTTTACACCTTTATCCTATTTTCATGAAAAAGCAACGATTTTGATTTGACTCGTTATACCAATGTACAATTAAGTGATTTCAATATTAGATAACTTTAATAGTTACAGAAACAGAATTACAGAGCTTAATAGCCGAATCATTAAAATGGTTTTCTCTAAATTAGTCGTAATAAACCCTTTTACTGTGATTGAGTATTAGTGTTAATGCAAAAAAATGACATACAGAAGTCAAATTAAGTATTGTGCACTATTAATATAAATCGTAATCACATTTCATTGAAATTTATTCTTCCAATAACATCAACTTTGGAATTAAATTTCATCATGATAAATCTTTTTAAAAGAATCATTCCTTATACATTCGATGTCACTAGCTATATGGCTTCAAAAATATATAAAAGTTTTCCAGAAAATAAAATACATGAAAATTGGTATTTTGTTCCTGATTTTAGCGTTTCCTTCCACTGTTCGCCGTTTTGAAAGAGAAGTACTTTTCGGTGAAGTATGTTCTATACCTATATTTAAGGAGCATCGAGGAGAAGACTTCAGCAAGAATTCATTAAAATCGGTACATTCGTTTAGGCACTACACTCTATACTAATTCTGCCGGCCGCCATATTGAAAAGAAGAGGCGAGTGGTGACGTAGAGATAGGAGGGTTATCTTCGGGTGGTCTTTGACTTTGATCCCAAATCTAAAAAAATCGGTCTTTTCAAATTTCAATACCCTTTAATATTGCTGATCAAAAACGTTTTGCCATAGCCTAATTTTATCACACAATAATTTCTGTTAAAAGTAGAGGAAATAGTCAAGCTTGTGTGATGCGGGCAACAGATTTTCTTACTTTAACTTGGTTATCTTTTTTCTCTCATTAACCCTTTTTGACACCCGAATATGAACCCGTAATTTTACATTGGAAATCGTTGTCCAAAATGAACGATATTTATATAGGTTTGTGGGGAATTTCATTACCTTTAAAAAAACAGGCTCTGAAATGTATAGATCTGTCGAAAAGTGCATATCGGAAATTCGACCCGATTGCAATACTTTCCTTACCTAGTATAGGTAGGAAAGTAATTAATTAAAACATGTGTAGAAAATAGAATACGCTGTATCATCGCTAATACTGGTTCGATTCCGATGGTTTTTTTTTTGTTTTGTCAGTAATTTAATTACCTATCCAAAGTTTAATTATAAATTTTACCATAGAATATATACTTTTAGTATATGGCGAGTTAGGCCCCAAAACATTTTCCTTTTCTTTATAACTTTTTTCCTGAATTTTCTCGGGAATTTAGTGCAGTTACGAAAATTGAAAAGACAAATATTAGAGCATTATAGGAAAGTTTCAAATCGTTAGACCTGTTTTCGCGCTACAGTCTATAGAAAAACATGTTTTCCATTTATTGCGCAGCCGTTATTGCATATGGAGTACCCGATTTGTGTCACAGTCATCAGTAGTCTAAACCCTACAAAATAAAAAAAAAAGAAGCAACAACATTGGTTCAATAATTCCCGAGAAAATCTTGGCACAGGCAGACAGACCAATGACTAAAAATGCGTTTTTCGACTCAGAGGGCTCTGAAACGTATAGATCCGTGGAAAACTGCATCTCGGAAATTTGACTCGATCGCAATACTTTCCTTACCTAGTATAGGTAGGAAAGTAAAAATTTGACTACGACACTATTGTAGGACAATAATGTTATCAAATACTTTAAACTCAATATTAATAATTTTTATACTTCGGCTTTTGAACTAATACGATTACACCGTAATATGTATAAGCAACATTATCTATAAGTACTTCTATCTGCTTAATTGTTTCCAGTGTATTAGCGAACGAATAAAATGTCCATCCTTACTGACCTTGAGAAAAACAACTTTTAATTATAAAAATAGAATTGGAAAGTTGCAACTTGTTATCGCTGCTGAGTAAAAAAACAACAAAAACTCTGATCAGAACTTTCCGTCCACGATCAATTTCAATTCGACCAACATCAGATAAAAACAACTTGAGAGAAAAGTGAGATGGATGAGGCGCGCTCTGGCCGTTGAAAGTCTCAAAATGATGATGACAAAATCGATGTGTGATTTATTGTAGTTGATTTTGTTAGGCTGGCCTATTCATTGTAATACGGCGACATCTATAGTGTAGTTACTGCATTCAAGATAACGAATAGTGCTTGTCATCTTTCAGAAGGAAATGTCAACCCCCTTTGGAGCTGTCCCCGATATTACTGGCAAATGTTAGGGGACAGATACAATATTGACAAGTCTAAATATAGAGCGGATATTAAACTAACAAGTAAGAAATACTGATAAAATAGAAAAGAATCGAAAACTATATCATAAATCTAAATCTCCAAAAAAATAATATAAATTGATGTGAATCTGTGTTCGAAATAGCTATTAATTCTGCCTAAAAGAAATCCCTAAAGAAATACAGAGATATTTTAATAATCGTAAAGAAATATAAATTAAAATTAAAAAAATAAATTGTTCCAATATTTTTTATTGAATAGTAAATAGTACAACCTACCACACTGAAGGGCAATAAGTACTAAGTCTAAATTTATTCATTCATATTATGATATTATTTTATTGTATGATAATAATGTATTTTCTATATGATATTATTGTATTTATTATATGATATTAATGTATTTTCCTAATACATTTATATATGTATAAATGTATTAGGGAAATAAATATGAATAATTAAAAGGAAAAATAAATAAATAAAAAATAATAAGAAGAATTCTCCGCTGGCTTTAGTACCAGTGACGCGGTTGGAGAGTAGAGCAGGTTCTCCTGGAGTTCCTCGCTGATAGTAAATAGGTATGCATGTGTTTTTTTTTCTTAGTTTTAATTTTCTTATTTTTAGGTTATTTTATTTTATTGTCTATTGTATATACTTTTGATTATTATTTGTTCTATTTATTTTATTTTTTGTACATATAGTGTGAATGTCATCCTACCTCACCATAACCAATGTCCAACAGACAGATTGTTATAATACTCAATAAAGAAATTAAAAAAAAAAAAATAAGAAGAACAAAATGTATATAAAAAAATAAGATACAAAAGTGAAATAAGAAATAAATCAATAAGTAAAAATAAAATAAATCTTCTTCTCTATATACAATATTTACATAGGCCCAGGTAACGCCAAGCTTTGTCCTCCAAAAGTGAAAGCCAAAGCTGGACCTCAGGAGATCCCAGTGCCTCTCTTCCAGCCCCTTCTCTGGTAAGCCAGTGAGGCTGTATAGGAGGTGATAAGAGCCACAGGTGCTCAGGACTTGAGTGGAGAAGGTGGCTATTGCCCAGATTCCGGAAGCAAGAAATCTCGGAGGCACTGCCGTTATATTTTACCTTCGGGGAGGATTGTAGGGATGATCGGAGCTGGATAGGGATTGAACTGGAGAATTTGGAGGATGAATAAGTTTCTAATGAAAGTTAGAAAATCTGGATGGGATATCGTCAAGGACAAATGGTATGTTAAGGTCGTGGTGTAAGGTGTTTGTTACGTAATATGGGTCAGTGACCATTTTTATAATAATTCGAACTGGAAGGATTTGATACGTTTAATAATCGAATATTTAGCAGCTTCCCACTGTTGAAATCCGTAGGTCCAGAGATTTTAGTAGGTCTTGTAAACCTTCCAGCATTCACGCCACCATTTCGAACAATTATATTTGTTAACTGCATTTGTCTTGCAAATTGTATGCTTTTTTCTGAAATCCCAGTCTGTCTAAAATTAGTATGCTAACAAATATGGATTTTGAATGAAGACAGCGAAAGACTTGGTGTATATTTGTTTGATCAAACGAATGAGGAAAACTAATTAGATATTTCAATTCATATAGTTCAAACGAAAACTGACAGATTAAGATTTTGGATTGTTCGATATTTTAACAATTTCAAGTTTTATGATAGCTCTTATATTAATAAAAATATATTATTCTCATTTTATTTATTTATTGAAATTTACAATTTTATGAAATAAATACAACCAATAAATATGACACAGAGGAATACAATGAAATGAACAGACTTATCGGGATACTGGCAAATGGAAATTTATTTAAGCGAGCAGATCCCGAGACAATCTTCTTTTCAGACGTCTAGGAAGATTACCAGGAATCAAGTGAGAAGCAAGTGGATTCGGATGAAATTGGAGTTCATCTTGAAATGAATAGGTGATGGCTCTGGCCAAATCAACTAAAAGATATATTTATCTAATAATAAATCTTAAACTACAAGATTGGTTCACACTATGGAAAATTCGACTTAATCATGACAAATCCAAACATATAACATTTACTCTTCGAAAAAACACCTGTCCTCCAGTTTATATTGACAACAATCAAATTCCTCAAACGGACACGGTACTTTGTTTGGACTCATCTTCGACAGAAGGATGACATGGGGCCCACATGTTAAAATGAAACGTATGACACTTAACAAACGACTCAAACTACTTTACTCTCTTTTTGCCAAATCTGCAAAACTAAAACTAAAACAGAAACTGAATACATATACATACTTACTTAAGCCCATATGGACATACTCATCACAAATATACGGCATCGCTAAAAAGACCCACCTACAACAACTTTAAACGTTCCAATCAAAATTATTGCGACACATAACAAAAGCACCTTGGTACGTGACTAACAAAACTCTACATACTGACCTCCACTTGCCAACAGTTGACCAACATATAACGACCCTATATCAACGATTTTACACAAATTTAAATGGACATAACAACAGACTTATAACAGACATGGCCACAACTGACATACCTCAGAACATGAGCAGGAGACTAAAAAGGCATTGGATGAGAGATCTCCTTCCTTAGACAACCTAAGTAATTGGAACAAGTTAGGGAAGAGGTACTGCTGAGTACTTTCCTTCCCCATGTCTGTCATGTCATTATATCATTGTCGCCATCACATTTGCTGATTGTCAACTTATTGTTGACAGGCGCAAATACATGTTTTATAGACAAAAAAAAAAAAAAAATCTAATAATATATCGTAAATTAAAAAAAAAATGTTTTTTAAATGAATAAACGATTTCATCAATAATATATATCACTAATATTATAAATCTGCTTACATTTTTTTAAAATGTAAAATAATAGGGTCGATTTGATTTTTAGTTATGTTTTGTTTTTATAAAAAAATCTGATTTTTCTGGATTAAAAAAAAAAAAATACGACTTTTTCAGATCTTCTGTTTCCTGTTGATACAGTGTATCATACAAACTGATAATCTGGGCTAAAATCTGAATAAGATAGCGGGCAAAAGAGATAACGAAGTTGTCGAGAGATGAATTATGATTCGCCGGCCAGAAGGTGCCTGCTTTGTCCCTTCACTAACTACTTTGCTTGTTACCTCAGTAAATCCAGATCTGTTAGATTTAATCATGCTCGGGTGAGGTCAGACCGTAAGGGCGAGTAATTACAGTTGATGCTCCAGTAAACAAGCGTACTACATAAAGTTTCCCCAAGTCCACTAATTAGTAAAAAGAAAATAATAAGTAAACAATAAAATTACAAGCAACAAAACTATATTATGAAATTTCAAATTAAAAAAAAGTAGTGCGTGCATCACACAACTTTCACCTACCCTTTTACTTTGAACATATATTATTGTCTGGTAAAGGTGGGCTATTACAAAAACATTTTAATGTGATTTTTCAGGAGCTAAAGCTTAAAGAATACATTTGTGAATTTGTCGTTTTATCAAAATAAAAATTCATTAAGACAGACCATTTTATAGTAACACGAATTCTATCAGTCTATTTGAATTAGTCCCTGAAACATTTGAAAGAAAATATTTATATTTTTATATTTAATCTGGAAATAAATAAGGAATCTACTACATAGTAAAAATTATAGAAATTAAATCTCTACCACCTTTTACATCTATTTTATCTGTTATTTTTTTTCTTCTAAAATTTATTAAAATATGGTCACGAGATTTTTCTAGTCTACCATCGATGTGTCAAACTTCGCCGCACTAATTGTAAGTGGATAATATTTTGATTTCACACAGGGAAAATTCTTGATATCATTTACTAATTTAATTTTCTAAATTGTAAGTTAATGATTTTTTAGGATAAATCGACTCTATATACCTAATTATTTCAATACATTATCGGATTTAAACTATCAAATATATTTAAGGTTGTAGACCTAATTTTTATTCATCCATGATATATTTTTATATAGCATTTATTCTGTTATAAAATAGTTTTTAAACAATCTTATAACCTAGGTTTAATGTCTAATTTATGTCAACTTTTTTGGTTTATTATTTTCAATAATGAACCATTGTGATCGACCGAAAAATTAAAAACCTAACTTCCTCTCAAAATTTGAGGTTTCACGTTTCAGGATAGGTAGAATTCGAAAAACGAATACAAATTTTTTTGTCCGTACGCCGTCCCCGTTCCGCGCATTTTCTCCGAAACTACTGGACCGATTTTTGTCAAATTTGGATATAAAATCAGAGGTCACCCGAGGATGACCCTCCTTCGTCGACATTACTATCCGCCTATTACTCTCAAAATGACGGCCGAAAAACCTTCGTTAATATAGACTGTAGCGCCTAAACGATTGTATCGATTTCAATGAAAGTTCTCTGAAGTCATTTTCTTGACGCCCTTTAAATTTATCTATATAACATATTTCAACGAAAAGAAGCTGGATAAAAAGTTACTAGGGATTGTAAAATTTAATTCCGAATAACTCAACAAGTTTACACTTTTTTGTGATAAGATGTTTCAAAGGTATTTAAATTTCCTAAAAAATGAAAGAAATTTCATCGAAATCGAAGCACTATAAGTGGAGATATCTTGATTTTAAAATATTTTTGGTTTATTATTTTCAATAATGAACCATTGTGATCGACTAAAAAATTCAAAAACTTAACTCCCTCTCAAAATTTGATGTTTCACGTTTCAGGATACGTAGAATTCGAAAAACGAATAAAAAAATTTTGTCCGTCCGCTGTCCGCGCATTTTTTAAGTTATAAATAATTTATAAAGTTTATATTTGTTCAGGAAATTTCATTGTTTCCTTGGAAACATTTGATTTCCGTTAAAACATGTAAATTTTTACCTCCCTGTTATATAAACAAGTTTTTAGAGAAATTCATATTTTATTTAAGTATTAGGATAGTAGGAGATTATAGGAGCTCTGCTAATTTATAATTGTTTAATAAATTATACAGTTACTAATTTAATTAGATACATGTTGAGTTCCTTATACCGCCATTGCTTATGGATTGAATTGGTATTAATAGAGAAGAGTATTCTTAGCTTTCAAAGATCTGTCGAAAATAATAACCCCTCTCTCCCCTTATATCCAAGTGCGGGAAAACCATTTCTCTTCCCATCTCCACAGGAAGTTGAGTGGGAACAATCCAAATTATAAGAAGGCAATTCTAACTCGCAGAACTATTTGAGCAGTTAGGGAGTTCAACCACCCCGTATTGTGTTGCCGCTCCAAGTTTCGACACAAGAACTCGTATAATAAGTTAAGAACTTTACGCACTCCAGAAGAACTTACACGCAGAGAAATAGCGAGGGTTAACCATCTTGGAGAAATATTATTGAATGTTTTCCTTCGATCCGCCTATAAATTTAAAATATTTTTTTCCTACAATTTTAATTATATATGTTGTATATATATATATTTATATATATATAATATATATAATATATATATATATATATATATATATATATATATATATATATACAAATCTTTCTTCTACCTCTCAAAGGTATTGAAATCACGAAAAATATCAAACTAAGGGTGTACAATACTATGATAAAGCCAGTTCTAGCTGTGGGAACTGGACACCTACCAGTACCATAGAAAAAAATGTTAAAAGTTTTGAGAAGAAAATCCTCCGCACGAAGACAAAGAAGAATGATCAATAAAGAACTGCTTACAGAAACTGGTCAATCAATATCCCAAGATATGAAGGTACGGAGGTTTAGTTGGGCGGATAGCTCGTAGCAATCCATCTGGAAGCCTCTACGTAACAATAAATGCCCTGATAGAAGGCAAAACACCACGTGTAAGGCTAAAAAGCAGATGGATAGATAGAATCAATAAAGAACTGCTTACAGAAACTGGTCAATCAATATCCCAAGATATGAAGGTACGGAGGTTTAGTTGGGCGGATAGCTCGTAGCAATCCATCTGGAAGCCTCTACTTAACAATAAGTGCCCTGATAGAAGTCAAAACTGCTTACAGAAACTGGTCAATCAATATCCCAAGATATGAAGGTACGGAGGTTTAGTTGGGCGGATAGCTCGTAGCAATCCATCTGGAAGCCTCTACTTAACAATAAGTGCCCTGATAGAAGTCAAAACTGCTTACAGAAACTGGTCAATCAATATCCCAAGATATGAAGGTACGGAGGTTTAGTTGGGCGAAAAGCTCGTAGCAATCCATCTGGAAGCCTCTACTTAACAATAAGTGCCCTGATAGAAGTCAAAACTGCTTACAGAAACTGGTCAATCAATATCCCAAGATATGAAGGTACGGAGGTTTAGTTGGGCGGATAGCTCGTAGCAATCCATCTGGAAGCCTCTACGTAACAATAAATGCCCTGATAGAAGGCAAAACACCACGTGTAAGGCTAAAAAGCAGATGGATAGATAGAATCAATAAAGAACTGCTTACAGAAACTGGTCAATCAATATCCCAAGATATGAAGGTACGGAGGTTTAGTTGGGCGAAAAGCTCGTAGCAATCCATCTGGAAGCCTCTACTTAACAATAAGTGCCCTGATAGAAGTCAAAACTGCTTACAGAAACTGGTCAATCAATATCCCAAGATATGAAGGTACGGAGGTTTAGTTGGGCGGATAGCTCGTAGCAATCCATCTGGA
Source organism: Nezara viridula (assembly GCA_928085145.1). Lineage (NCBI taxonomy): Eukaryota > Metazoa > Arthropoda > Insecta > Hemiptera > Pentatomidae > Nezara > Nezara viridula. The sequence continues at coordinate 167,585,057 of OV725079.1, forward strand.
AGCCTCTACGTAACAATAAATGCCCTGATAGAAGGCAAAACACCACGTGTAAGGCCAAAAAGCAGATGGATAGATAGAATCAATAAAGAACTGCTTACAGAAACTGGTCAATCAATATTCCAAGATATGAAGGTACGGAGGTTTAGTTGGGCGGATAGCTCGTAGCAATCCATCTGGAAGCCTCTACGTAACAATAAATGCCCTGATAGAAGGCAAAAGACCACGTGTAAGGCCAAAAAGCAGATGGATAGATAAAATCAACAAAGATGCAACAGAGCTGCATGCAGATAACTGGAAAGAAATAGCCTAAGAAAGGCAGAGATGGAGCAAGCTTCTTACAGTGGAAAAAGATCTACATGTCTCCGATCCTTAACCCTCCCCACATCTGTCAATCCAAAACCCTTCCTACCTTTAAATCCCGCCCGTTCAATCATTTGTTATCCATCCAGTCGCCATAAAATTGTAAATAGTTAATACTGTAAATATGTATATAAATTATTAGATCGTTCTTTATTATTTTTATTTCATGTTTATTTTCAATTTTTTATTATTAACTGATCTAAATTAGTAAGTAACAAATAATTTTTTTTTTAATTTTGACTATTTAATTACTCTATATTTTTGTTTATGTATCTCTAAGGTTCCTTAGCCCACATTATTGTCTTTCTGTATTATTCTAATGGGACTCGTCCTGGAATAAATAAAGCATTATTATTATTATTATGCTAACAGAAATATATATATATATATATATATATATATATATATATATATATATATATATATATATATATATATATATATATATAAGATAAAGACCGGAGACCGGCGATATCAGCCTTAATGCCGTCCTGAATGTAAATAAACATATGAAATGTATATAAGGAGGATTACTAAAGGAATAAATCAGTATCTATTCTGAAACCGTGAGTGTTGCATTTCAATCCCTTTCCTTTCTTTTTTTTTATTGTTCGAGTCCGCCGACGCTTAACTGGTGCCGAAACCCGGGACTACGACAGGAGAACAGAGAAGTAATTTTTTTTTTAAAAGTCATTTTTTTCTCGTCATAAGGAAAGAGTGAGATGCCAACAGAGGGCTTGATCAGGCCGGGAGTGTTGAGCGCCCCGGAAATCCCTCAACCTCAAGAAATTCCGCAGATACCTCAGATCGCGCAGGCCCCTCAGGTTCCTCAGATACCTCAAATACCTCAGGTACCGCAGATTCCGCAGATCCAGGAGATCCCTCCCTTACCGAGGGACACATTGGCAGAAGCGCACGCTAACGCGCTGGAATGGATGAAAATAAGAGCGGCGACCACGCAGGACCTACGAAGAGCCATTGCGGACCTGGAACGCTTCGGTGGCGAGGTAGGTGAGCTTAATCATTTCCTGAAAGGCGGAGACCGCCTCATGTCTAGAATAGAGGTAAAGGTGGCGGAGGACCTGGTAAACCTAGGGGACGCGGAAGCATTGAAAGCGGCTCTGGTGTGCCGAGTGAGGAGGAACATCCTGAACCAAATTCAGGCGGACGAGGAGACACCATGGCCGGTGATTAAGGAGCGACTGAAGAAGGCCTTCGGAGGAGGCAGATGGACGCCGGAGGAAGACATCTTCCAAATGTTTAGGGAGCGCCGGTCCCAACATCAGACGAGGGGCCAGTATGCGGGGGTACTAGTGGCAAAGTACAACCGCATAACGGAGAAAATGCGCGAAACAATGAGTGTGGGAGAGGTGGAAGCCAGGATGGAGTTCCTCTCGACGATACTCAAGGTCCAGTTGGCGAAGGAAACGGGGAGGAGAGACGGATTGCCCAGGGAGAGATCATTCCTCGAGTGTGCCCAGGAAATGATCGACCTAAGCGCAAGGGAAGAAGAGACTCGGATGGACGTGGAAGAACCAGGGTGGATCCGGGTGAATGACAGACGACCCCGGACAGCCCCGATGGGTTGGAAGAGGAGAGAAACGATACAGCCGAGCGGAGAAAAGGTCAGGATGGGTGAAAAAAGATCCGGACAGGCGAGGCCGAGGAATGGACCCCGCAGGGAAGACAGGAAATGTCATGGGTGCGGAAAGCCAGGACATTTAGTTGCACAATGTCCGCGCACTAGATGTTTCGAGTGCGGTACCGAAGGGCATATTGCTAGGCAGTGCCCGTACATATTCCGGAGGAGAGAAAGAACTCAAGACGAGCCCATGGAGGTAAACACGCAGAAGTTGACAAGACGGGCTAGGATGCAGCGGAAGGACGGATCTTCGGAGGAGGCAACCGAGGAGTCGGGAACTTCGGGGACAGAGACGGACGAACCAGGTAGCAGTGGAGGCGAAGGAGGCAGGAGCAGCCAACGGACCGAGCAGCGACGAACGGCGGCGGTGAGGAGGAAGCTGGGCGGCATCTGAGGAGTGTGGCAGCAGAGAGGCGACCGCACAGCAACATGCAACAACATCCGAGGTAAGCCATGCTGGTTGCCAATTATCGAGGTAGACGGGGGAGTAAAGTGCCTCGTGGATACCGGGAGCTCGAGCACTATTATGACCAGAGGGGCGTTAGGGAAAGTGTGCGGGAGTGAGAGGGCACTCCGGATCCAAAAATGCGATTGCCAGCTAATCACTCTGGGTGGCCCCTGTAGTGTAGAGGGAGAAGCGACAATAAGGCTTGATCGGTGGGCAGGAAAAGAGGGCGAACTGAAGGTACACGTAGTAAAAAACATGACTCGGGAATACCAGGTCATAGTAGGGTGCGATTTGTTAGGGCAGGTAGGGGCGAGCATTAGAAATCGTAGAGGAGCCTGGAGTGTTAGGTTGGGAAAGAGGAAGTTCGGATGTATAGGGGTCGCGAGAGAAAGAAGGGTGCGGATAGGAGCGGTGAACAGAGTGGAGGACTGGAGGAAGTTGCTACAGGAGGAGTTTAGGGATATTTTCTTCAGGGAAGGTGAGGTATTAGGGGTAACAGGGAGGACGGTGCATGAAATCCCACTGAAACAGGATAGGGTAACTTACGTGAAAGAGAGAAGATACCCGCAGGCGTTGAGGCAGCATATTCGGGAGGAGCTAGATAGTCTAAAAGAACAAGGAATCATAGTTGATAGCACCTCACCATTCAATAGTCCCCTGTGGGCGGTGAAAAAGAAGGCAGCGCCGGGGGATAATAAGGAAAAATACAGGGTGGTAGTAGACTATCGTAAATTGAACGATAACACGGTAGACGAGAAGTACCCGATCCCAAGATTCGAAGATATACTCGATAGGTTGAGTGGGGCCGTGGTCTTTAGCACGCTGGACCTCAAGGCGGGATATCACCAAATACGGATGCACCCGGAAGACCAACACAAAACAGCGTTTACATTCGAAAGGGGGCATTATGAATTCACCAGAATGCCGTTTGGTCTGAAGAATGCGCCCATAACATTTCAGCGTCTGATGGACGAATTTTTGAGGGGTATCGATGACTCGGTATGTCAGGTATACATGGATGACCTGCTGATTTTTAGCAGAACGGAAACCGAACACGTGGGACATCTGAGGTCAGTATTCGAGAGGCTCCGGCAATTCGGGCTGAAATTGTCAAGCGAGAAGTCTCTGCTGGGACAAACGCGGATCAATTTTTTAGGCCACACTATCTCTAGCGAGGGGGTCAGACCGGATGCGGCAAAGGTGGAGGCAATCACACGGATGGCGGTACCACGGGACGTGAAGGGGATCCGTAGGCTTCTCGGGACGCTGAATTACTACCGGAGATTCGTACCTGAGATGGCAGAGTATTTGGTACCCATTAACAATTTGCTGAAGAAAGGCGCGAAGATTGTGGTGACACCAGAGATGGAGAATAATATCCGAAAATGTATGAATAGGTTGCTGACAGAGCCGGTGTTAGCGTTCCCGGATTTTGAGAAGCTCTTTAATATAACCACCGATGCGAGTGAATACGCGTTAGGGGCCGTTTTGTCCCAGGGGGGGAGTGAGGGTGAACGACCGATAGCATACGCGAGCCGTCGACTTACGGGTGCGGAATCGCGATACAGCGCTTTGGAGAGGGAGCTACTCGCGATAGTGTGGGCTATCGACCATTTCAGGCCATACGTATTTGGGAGGAAATTTCGAGTCCACACCGACCACAAACCCCTGCAGTGGGTAGGGAAACTTAAAGAAACCTCAGCTAGAGTCACGCGATGGAAGGAAGTCCTTAGCCAATACAATATAGAGGTGGTGTATAAGCCGGGAAAGGAGAACGTGGTGGCGGACTGGCTCTCTAGGGCCATCATGATCAACGCGGTAGAAGAGGACGGGGGAGGACCATCGCGAGACGTGCGCCAATTCTTGAGTGAATGGACTCCCGATGGCGAAGGAGCAGATGATATCGTCGGTATAGATGACAGGGGAGAGTCCCCGGAAGAGGAGAGCTCAGCGGAGGAAAGAGCAGTGGAAATGGAGGAGATAGACGACATCATCAATGACAAGCATCGTCAGGTAATCTGGAAAACGAGAGTAGCAGGGATGATGAAAATAGATTATCGAAGATATGGGAAAAGCAAGATTCGCGTCATCTGGTCGCAACCCGGGGTGAGTGAAGAGCAAATTTGTACGGCACTGAAGGACGCCACGGAACCTGGAAAGACGCACCATCTCTATGTTGGGAATAACACGGTATGGGATAAAATAAAGCGGATGTGGAGATCCGAGCGAATTGGTGTGGACAGAACGCTCATCCGTTGCAAGTACGCAGTGGAAACTATACAGGATGAGGAACAGCAACAGGCAGTCACATTAGCTTATCACCAGGGGAAAACCAACCACCGAGGCGTGAACGAGACGCTGCAGGCATTACGTCGAAAGTATTTCTGGTGGGGCATGAAAAAATCCATCCAAGAGGTCATAGGGAAATGCGAGGTGTGTATGCGCACGAAATATGATCGACACCCCCCCAGAGGGATTCAGGAAGAGACACCGACGGGGAATATGCCACTACAGGACCTCCAGATTGATACATTTACCTGGAGAGGGTTCAAGTGGGTCACGGTCATCGACGTCTTTAGCAAGGTAGCTATGGCACACCAGGTCATGGACAAGTCTGCCAACGCAGTTGCGGAAGCCCTACAAACCTGGGTGCAGTTCTACGGGGTCCCCGAGAGGATCACATCGGACGGTGGTAGGGAGTTTGACAATGCCGCGATTAGGGAGGAGGTGAAACGACTAGGGATTCGTTGGCATTATAACACCCCGGGACATCCTAAAGGTAGAGGCGGCATTGAGCGGTTGCACAGCACGCTGAGTGACCACATCCGGGTGTATCAGGGGGAAAAAGGGTTGGAGCCGGATGTTGCAATGAAGAAAGCGGTAACAGCCTACAACCACTCGATTCACTCCGTCACGGGATTTTCGCCCGTGGAAGTACTATTCGGGATGCGCAGGCCAAGGCGAGATTGCGGGGAAACAACGGTTAATGAACCATTAGTCGAGCAAATCCAGAGCAATAGGGTGGAGGTGGAAAAGACGTGGGGAAGAGTAACGGGGAAAATTAAGCGGGAAAAGGAGAAGCGGGTAGAGAGGCAGAATGTTCGCGTACGTGACCAAATGGGTGATCTAAAGATCGGGACAATAGTGTACCGTAGAGTAGGAACCAACAGAGGGAAACAATTGTTACGGTACGAGGGTCCATTCAGAGTGGTTGCTATTAGGGAGCATAATCTGCTAACGATCGAAAGCGTTAATGAACCTAGAAAGAGGAGAACTGTTCACATTGAACAATTGAAGCTCCCAATGATAGAACCGGAACAAAAACTAATGGATTCGTAGTACCCTCACCACGGTTTATAACAAATATGTTTTTTTTGGTTGTCTAAGCAAAAATATGGTGTATTTTTTTTTTATGTGTAAATAGAATCATAGCAATACAGTAGAGGAAAGTGTATTATTTTTTTTTTCTTCTCTGTTTTTTTTAGGGTATTAAGAGTTCTGTTTTTGGAAGCAAGTGTTGTGTTTAGTTCTGTTTTTTTTTTATTTCTTTGTATTATTGTATGTCTCGAGTGAGTTTTACTTTCTTTCAACTTTATACTTGTAAAAACAATTGTAAGGTGTTAAGACTGATAATCGTTGGCTCCGATCTAGGAATATCTAAGTTTCCGAAAAATCCTATTCGTAAACTGGTGGGGGGAAGATAAAGACCGGAGACCGGCGATATCAGCCTTAATGCCGTTCTGAATGTAAATAAACATATGAAATGTATATAAGGAGGATTACTAAAGGAATAAATCAGTATCTTTTCTGAAACCGTGAGTGTTGCATTTCAAGCCCTTTCCTTTCTTTTTTTTTATTGTTAGAGTCCGCCGACGCTTAACTTATATATATATATATATATATATATATATATATATATATATATATATATATATATATATATATATATATATAAAGATATAAAGATATAAAGATATAAAGATATAAAGATATAAAGATATAAAGATATAAAGATATATATATATATATATATATATATATATATCTACATATATGTTATTGCAATGTTGTGCATTTGCTAATATTATGGACGAGATAGATACGAGAGCATCAATGTTAAACCTTCTTAGAAGTGCCTGGAGCAGTGGCATATGTATTAAGTCCAATTTTCCAATTTGTTTGGTAACTTCATTTATTGAATATAATAATAATATTTATTTATTTGTTTTCGGGGAATGCCGCATACAAATAGAGTTGGCTATAATGATAACAATGAACAAATTAATATAAAAAACATTTACAAATTAAAAAGGAAGGAGATGGTCCGGGATTGCGGTCATAAATAGGCAAGATAGTGGTAAAACTGTAATAGTGGTAAACCTTGACCCGACTTTCCAGGTCTTCTTCAGGGAGGTGTGTTCAGCTAGGAGTTTCACTTAGAACTGACTTAGAACACCTCCCTGAAGAAGACCTGGAAAGTTGGTTCGAAAAGTCGGCTTTCAATAAAATAGTTTTACCACTATTTAGCCTATTTATGACCGCAACCCCGGACCATCCCCTTCCTTTATAATGCAACGGTTAACAATGAAATATTAAATTTACAAATTATATACAAAGTAAAATTCATTAAGATTCAGTGACAACATCCTCTCCTGATAACAACCAAGTATCTGACTGTATGCCTAAATATAAACAATGAAATATAATATAATACCCCACATAATACAATAATTCAAAATAATACATCTGAATATAGCGAGAAATAGTAATAAATAGCACTAGTAATAAAGATAAATACAGGCATGGTATACAATATATAACATATAAACATGTTCCATGCATGTATAATAAATACCAGCAGAACAAAGTAAATAAACTTCAAAGCTTTGGATAAATATATACATTGTTATTATTCATTGAAAATAAAGGATCTCAATCAGCAACATCCTGTAATAAAACAGGTTTTTGATGAAGACTTCATTATCAATTTTGAATAATTCCAAATAATTCGCCCTGGTCATGTAAATGGATTGAGGTAGGAAGTGTTGGCGGAAGTGAACATAAATCGGGCACCGGACAAAAATATGAAAAAGGTCATCCAATTTATTTAGGTTACAAAGCGTGTAAATTTCTTTTGGCTTGAAATAGTAATAACTATTATTAGACGTTAATTTAATATTATAATTTCCAGATAACCTAATCTGTGTTAGTATTTTCGTCATATGGAACGGGGCATTTAACACGAGATAAGGCTGATGCTTATCACTCGCTGTATAAATATTAAGATACATTGGGTTGTACCTAGTAGGGGTAATCAGTTTTTGTTTATCAAGTTCCTCTATATGGCTTTTAAATAGGTTTATTGTTTCATTCATCGCTAGGTATGATGAGCTTTTTTATTGAATAAGGAGGAATTGCTCAAAAACCAGCAAGATAATATAATTTTAAGTACACCATCGTAAAATAGAATGGTTTTGAGGAATTAAATTAACTATGGCCAATGATAAAAGGGACTTTCGATAGTTCTGATACGGCCGTATTATATCTTCCCTCTTATATCATTGACTTCAGTTTATTTAAAGTCTGTTCTCTCAAAAACATTCTATATTACGATGGTGTACTTAGAATCATATTAACTTGCTAGTTTTTGAGCAATTACTTTTTATTCAATAAAAAAAGTTACTACAAAAGATTGGTCTTAAGTACTTTTCCGTCTGGAATCAAATGGTTTTTTTTTCTTTTTTTTTGGTAATTTTGGTCGAGAATATGTCCCTCCCCTCCTCTCACCGTTCTTTCTCCCCTCCAGAGCTTGGCCATTAAGATCTGAGATACCCTATATACAGTGAATGTAGTCTTAATTCACTATAACCATTATATAAGTGACATAATGTTATATTACTCAATAAATTAAAAGACAAAAGTTACTTAAGTCCAAATAATCAAGTCTCGAAAAAATGTGTAGAAAGTAATGGAGAGAGATATAAACCTAATAATTTCAGAAAAATGATTATCTAACATTTAAGATCGTATAAGGTAATGGAGAGTAACGAAAAAGTAATGAGTTTTAATTTATATAGTTAATAATCTCTGCTTTATAATTATCGATTGGAAAAATGAATGTTTCTATTGAAACTGAACGGAATTTCCATAAAGAAATATATTTTATATTTAAACAATATAAAAAAAAATATATTTTGTGTACAGAAAGTTTTTCTTAATTTATATTTAATAGGTTTATTAACTTAAAAAAAATCATTTTTTAATGAAAGTAGGCTAGTAAATGAAAATGCTTTAAGTGGTGTTTGAAAATAATTAGAGAAAAAAAAACGCTGGAAATTATTTAACAATGGTTTATATTATTTCCAAACAACTATACATCTAAAGTAACATTACCTTCCTAGTTACAAAGAAAAATAAATAAAAGGTGATTCCAATTATTAGACTAAACTTTTTTTTTTTAAATATTAGTAATATGCTAAAAAAAAAATCATTGAAGTATGTTATATAGATAAATTTAAAGGGCGTCAAAAAATGACATTAGCGAAGTTTTATTGAAATAGGTACATTCGTTTAGGAGCTATAGTATATAGCAACGCAGGTTTTTCGGCCTCCATTTTGAATGTAAAATGTGGATAGTAATGTCGATGAAGGAGGATCATCATCGGGTGATCTCTGATCTTATATCCAAGTTTGAAAATAATCGGTCCAGCAGTTTCGGAGAAAATGCGCGGACGGCAGTCGGACAAACAAATTTGTATTAGTTTTTCGAATTCTACGGATCCGGAAACGTGAAACCTCAAATTTTGAGAGAGGGTTAAGTTTTTGAATTTTTCGGTCAATCAGAATGGTTGATTATTGAAAATAATAAACCAAAATACTACAAGCGTTAATGAATAAGGAAAATACAGGAGATTTTAACAGATGTAAATAAAAATAATTACATGAGAAGGAGTTAGTCGAGGGTGCGGTCAGATAAATAAAAAAATTAAAATATATAAATTATTTTAATTTTTGCCGACATTTCGACCCACTTTGCAGGTCGTCTTCAGTGCTACAAAAGATACAAACATGTTGAAAAAATAAAATAAAAAATAAATATAAGTATATATAAAATACGAAGAAGTTGTCAGATACAGAAATAAAAAATAAAGAAAATAAATACATGATAAGAAAATAGATAAAAGAAAATAAATACATGAATGTTAACGAATTTTAGCGAAATTTAACCTAATGAATGTTAACGAACATTCATGTATTTATTTTCTTTTATCTATTTTCTTATCATGTATTTATTTTCTTTTATCTATTTTCTTATCATGTATTTATTTTGTTTATCTTTTATTTCTATATCTGACAACTTCTTCGTATTTTATATATACTTATATTTATTTTTTATTTTATTTTTCAACATGTTTGTATCTTTTGTAGCACTGAAGACGACCTGCAAAGTGGGTCGAAACGTCGGCAAAAATTAAAATAATTTATATATTTTAATTTTTTTATTTATCTGACCGCACCCTCGACTAACTCCTTCTCATATTATATCAACGGTCAACCATCTCTACATCATTAAAAATAATTACACTTTATTCTCAAAAATATAATCAATTTAATAATAATTTGGCAAAATCAATGTATTTTATCAGATATGGTTGAATTTTAGCGTAAGTTTAACTTTTTTTATTTTTTTTTTCATGTGAAAGCTCTGTTAGATAAAGTGTCTAGGGTATTAACTGAGTTCCCCAAGGACAAGTTTTTTTCAAGTGTTTTTATAGGATCCGCTTATAACTCGTATAAGCCATACATGTTATAACAGGCCCCCACTTGACCTATACCTATATATAGATTGAAAAATTATTATATTTATATAAAAATTAAAACCCTGATTACAAATAATCTATTAATAAAACTGATATTGATACACTTTTCCCTTTACAAATATATGATATTTATCAATGAAATGATAGTAATTATAATTTTTTTTTATTCATTAGTATGCTGATGTTTAAGTTGTTATTTTGATTAGTTACACATAGGTTTTGATTAAAAAAAACCATCACATTATAAGAAGTGGACAATAATATGCAGTTCATAGATAAATAATGATCAAAATTTAATTTACCGACACGAGCTAACATTATCGTTCAACTTAAATATCTAAAGATATTTTTTCTCAAAGGTTTTTTTTATTTTACTATTTGATTTTTCGTGGCAACTTTTTATTCATTTTTCGCAAATAAAGAACTACCAATGAGAATATATATGTTCGACTGCTTAAGAAAGCTCTCTCAGACAGAAATTTATTTTAAATTGTATTAAGTTTACATATATAAAGTGACAAAAACACAATTTATTTAGTTTTATATAAAACAATGCCTGCAGTTATATAGCATTTTACTATTTGGTTGTAATTTAGAAATCTCCAATACACAGCATTGTGTGTCAAAAACGCAGTTAGAATAAAATAAATCGTCAAAGTTTCACAAATTCGGGCATTGTCAGGACATGCTGTCAATTACAGAGCTGATAATAAAAATAGAAATAATTTATATTCTAAAACATTAAACATCGAGAATAAGACCGTGGTCAGCTGTTTTTATATAATTTTCCTTTGATGTGCATTTTCATTTCTTCTTTTTTACCGATTATTATTTCTTTTCTATATTTTATTTTTATTTTATTTTTAGTTTAATTATTTCGATTATTATTTTTGTTTTATTTTAATGAAAATACCAACAACACAGCCTGGTGTATCTGAAACGCAGTAAGAATAAAATAACCCGTCTATGTTTGGCTAATTCAGACATCATCATTACAGGACAGAAAAAAAAATTCAAGATCCCATCAATCTATGTTATCCACCGCATACTGGAGGTGTGAGGGAGATTTAATCAAACAGCTGATCAGGAAACAAATACAATTCAAAATTAATTACCAAACAAAATATATAAATATGCTATAAAAATTACAAACAATAAAATGGAAATAAATGATAATAAAAATAAATAACTAAATAATAAAATGCACATCAGAGGAAGATGTGCTTTTTTTTTTTAATAAAACTCTTTTTTTTCTTATTATTTTTTTTTCTTATTATTTGTAATTTTTTGCTCATTTTTAATTTAAAAAATATCTTAATTATGCCTACAAAATACAAACAATATGAAGAAAAGAAATAATAATTAATTTTAAAAAAAGTTTTATAACCTTCCCCTGTAGTGCATTTTATTTTTTGTGGAGAGTAACCGAAAAAGGGTTGGAACTACGTAGGACAACACCCGTGCTTGGCTATGCGGATGATCTTCTCCTGTTAAGCGATGGCACGGAAACTATAAAACTAAGTACGAAAGCGTTAAAACGAGAGCTCGAAATAAATACGGATAGGACAAAATATATGTTTAGCTGCAAAATGGCCATATTGTCTATGATTTCGATATAGAAGGAAATATATGTTTGAACGCGTAGAGAAGTTTAGGTATCTAGGGTCTACGATAACTAGAAAAAACGAAATTGAAAAGGAGAGCATTATTTTATTTTAACTGTGGTTTCGATACTGAGTGTCGATTCTAACTGATTTTTTTTTTACACTTGATGAGTTTTTACTGGTTTATATTTATAGAATATTTTACGTAAACATATATTGAAATAAACTCAAAACAAATAATGTTTGCTAGCAACTACGTAAGAAACAAATGCTTAAAGGATAGATAGGAAGCAAAGAAGGGCACGACCCACCATCTCAAATTACTTGCCATAAATCTCCTCCCTTCGATAGGCCCTTATTGTCCATCCTTTCAAATCCTTAATCCTTCGTATACATTATCTGTCGTTCCTTCATATCTTCCATATCCACCTCTACAAACATACATATATCCTTTTTCAACTTTGGAAAGAGTAGACTTATTCATTTATTGTATATTTAACATCTAACATGTCTAATTTATTTTTGTATAAAGATCCAAGCCTTGTTAAAAGACTTCCATAATTTTGTTAATTTTTTTTAAGTTATTAACAACCCAAATGATGGCTAACGTTTCGGCGTAAACATTCTCATCACTCTTGTCAGTTTACATACAAACATAACTAAAACATCTTCCTGTCATTGAAAAATTATATCGTTGGAACAGTGAAAATTACATATTTTTGTAATATTAGGGGGGGGAGGGAGTTAACCCTGTCGGCCTAACAGCGGACCAGCCCCCATTTAACATATTATACAACTGTATATTTCTTTGCAGTACTAGTTGCTCAACTTGTATTACTTTGTGGGCGGGGTGGCCGAATGGGCTAACGCGTTGTGGACAGCCCCCGAAAAACCCCGTATAGCAACAAAAAAAAAAAATTGTATTACTTTGATTTCCATGTATTCTGTGGTTCCAACTGTATTATTTTTTAACAACATAAAATATTCTGAACGAAACCCACAGTTCGGAAAAAGTTTTAATTAATTTAAAAATCGATATTAATTATGTATCGCGCCTTATTGCCAATTTATATTATTATATAATTATAGTTATTCGAAATGCCAATTTGTAACCATATATTCAACTTATCTAGCTTCATATAAACCCAAAAATGATTTGAGCCTTTTCCTTCTAATATTTTCATTGTATATTGTGCTTCCTTTTCTTTTTCATAATGATTATATCATATCACAATATAATATAAATAATATTATATATGATATAATAATTAATATAGGGAATGTTAAACATAGGGGATATGTTTAGATCTAAAAATCCTGGTTTTCTACACAACAATAGACCATGGTTTATAATTTTTTTTTTATCGGTCTGCTATAACCTTATTAAATATTTTCCTTCAGTCACTGTGAACAACACAGTGAAAGGCACTATTTTCTTTCCAGTGTTGTTTTATAGGTAGAAAAATACTGTAAAACTTGGGCAAATTTCCTTAAAATTTCGGTCGATTCAAGTATCGACAGGTTTCACAGGTTTTAAACTTCTCGAACTTATGTAGACCCTTTAAATAAAGTAAAAGGGTAAAAATTCTGTATATAAATTTTGCTGGTGTTAAAGAAATGTCTTTTTTTTCCTCTTTTCCTTAAATTTTTGAGCAGTTTGTTTGGTTTTAAAAATTAACCTCTTCAGTTCTTCGTTTTCATGTTAAACTGTTTACATTTTGAATTAACTTGGTATTAGAAAAGTGCCTTTTGAGGATCCATACTTTCTTTTTTATTCAGACAAGCAATTCATCGAAATTAATTTACAAAAAAAAAAAAAAGATCTTGAGTTCAAAATAAATTTTATTCTTTTCTATTTACTTCCTCAGGTAAGCAATAAAAATTTTTTTTTTGCCTGTTACAAAACAAAAAATGAGTCTAAAATTTTCGAAATATTCTGTTCTTATAATATATGATATTCTTTTCACACAATAATTCCACCTGTCTTTAAAAAGTTTGAGTAGGAAACTTAATTCCGTGAGAATTATGATGTTATGAAAATGATTGACCTACGTTGATACTCAAGGTCTTCATTATATAAATTATAAAAAGATATTTCAGAAAAAGTAATTGATAATTATATATAAAGTTCTCTGCGATAAGAATGATGATGGATGAATTAGAGAAGGTGCGATGAATAATTGGATGAAACATTCAAGATTGATGGTTATTGGCTGATGATTTATTTCTATTATCAATCACTTTAAATTTTCTAAAGGACCTAAGTCTCTGAATATAAAATGAAATTATATCATACTAAATTATAATAAATATTTGTGTTCTGCATGATTACGTATCATATAGGACAAATTTATATTCTTACTTTTAGATATCGCATTAATTCAGTGCTACGAAAATAAAGGGAAATGTTTTAAGAGGTGAAATCGGTTGTTAAGAACTCCAATAAAGTTCATATAAATAATGGTCGTTTTCCTTTAGAAAAGTAGAAAATTTAAGTAACGGTTCGAGTTGAATAAGAATTAATAACTATTAACCTAAAAATAAATTAGAAAATATTTACTCCAAATGAAAGTGGAGTACATCAGTGTTAAAACCATTTAGAGAGGGCTTTTGAGGTGTTAAACTAATAGCCCGTGGTACAGACCTCTTGTTATCGAATTATAAACATCTGGGTGAACTTCGTAAATGACTTCATTTCATCGTAACCTATAAATATTTTATTTACGAAAATTCTCGGAATTGGGTCGTTTTCAATCTGGAGATCGGCAAACTAAGTCTATTTAATTAGGAACTAACAATTCGTAAATACCCATTTGATTTTCACTTTAACCGTAGGATATCTTAAAAAAAAAATCGAGAAAAATGGTAGCCTTACAAAAATGAGCCTTTTGGCCTATATAACACCTTTTTTTGAAAATTTGGGGGTGTAGGCCACGCCAAACGGCTCAATAATTTAAGGCCACCTTTTTTCTCGACTTTGTACTCAATTTATCTTACGATTAAATTCCGGGAATTTTCGTAAATAAAATATTTGTAGGTTATGATGAGATGAAACTATATACGGAGTTACAGGCGGATGTTAATAATTTGATAAAAAGGAGTCTGTACCACGGACTATCATCAATAGGAGTCTGTATCACGGGAATTACTTTTTTTTTTTAAATATCAAAAATTATTTACAATTTTTTTTTCTTATCACTATCTAACTATAATATAGATACCCCACGTTTAGAAAAACTTCCTTGTTTAATAAACTGTAGGGTCTATATTGATTTAGTTAAGTAAAAAAGTTAAGCGATTTAGTATCCTGTCATCTAAAATTACCCGTGTTTTCAACAAAAATTACTACAATAAATTATTGAAAAGATTAAATATTAAAGCGAT